>JASDQU010027030.1:32732-42837 GCA_032191745.1 Picea mariana
GATGTGCATGTATGTGTAAATTTTAACTCCTGATCCTCTTTCAAAGTGTAGGCATCACTCAGTGGCATGAGAAAAATATGAGACCCATGACATTTGGACAGGCCTGTGAGAAATACTTGAGAAGCATGATGCAAGTTGGTAAGTCCATCATCATGGTGAGTATCAATTTAATATCTAAGGAATTTAAGCTTGTCCCAGAGAGTCCCTTCTAACTACTAGTCGTTATCTCATTGGTTATACTTATTCCTCTATCATAACTTGACTTGTTATCTTAGATTCTTGGGGAATTAAGTTACTCTTGGGGAAAATGGAGCACTATTGGGGTTTGTTTTGAATCTGTCATTGTACCATTCCCGATCATACTTACCACTTTCCATCTCATTAATCCCTGTAATATCCATTTCTTTAGGTTATAGAAACTAACCCAAGAAGGGATCGTTCCTCATTCTATTGGAAGAAGGATATTTTAGGCTTAGAGGGAGACTAGAAAAATCCTTCCTTGGTTACCTTCTTAGAGGCTCATCTAGTCCCATAGCACTTGAAGATACATCGCAAGGGTGTTACATAGTCTCTGGGGTGTTTGAAGCATTTAAGTATGTGTTTTTCAACACGATAGGACAAAAGAAAAATAAAATGAATTTATCCAAAGAAAGAAAAGAAAAAAATAAAAATAAAGGCCGTTAATCATAGGAATATCGCTAGAGCATTACATATTCTCTGGGTGATCTCCTACAGCTAGACGTTGCCAACGACAAATAAAGGGCTTGGAAGGTATCACCTCACAAATAATAGGAACCGAGTGTGTGGTATACCCTCATCAAAGGCACCCATAAATGAGATACTACGGTCCCTTGTATGTCAGTTGCCTAACCTTGAAGGCTAACCCCATGACCATCTCATAATCATTACATGACAGTGAAGAGATAATCTTTGGGAATTTTTTTTAATACTTAGGTGTTAGTCTGGTCTCTCTGGGTCTCTGATAACATTTCATACCTTGACTTAGTAAGTTGTATAACCTTATTGAGCTTGTGATGAAATATGAATATGGGGATTAATGGTCTCGTTTAGATGACTTTTATATTACATTGATTATCTTATCATGATGATGTGACTTGATTCCTTTTAGACACACATGTTTTAATTTGTCTTGTAGTTTCTTGCCAAGTGTCATGCCATTCAGACTTTCCAAGATTTTTTAAAAGGTGTTATTATTATTCTAGTTGTTTCCGGGAATCACTAGGGTTAACTAACCCTCAGTTGGTTGACACATTTTCATTTGACGGATGCTCGAGATATTTCATGAGTTCCCGGCTTAATCAGATGAATTTTGAGGCAAGTCGTTGCATGCTCTAGGGTGACATCACCCTTGATGTCACCCCTATTTGGCTAGTTTTTATGGATCGTTGGACGAATTTGGGCTTTAGAAAGTTGGGTGATGATTTATTCAAGCATTTTTATGATATACAAGCCACTTTGAAGTCTTCTGGAAGGAATTTAATGCCACTCGTCATCTCTCGGTGGATTATTTTTCACATCATCAAGTTCAATTTGGCCATGGGACTTAGTTTTCCACTAGAAGGAGGTTCAATGCACTTAATTGAGGAATAAAATTAATTATTTGTCTATTCAATAGCCTTGGGAGGCTCACTGCACATCACCAAATGAATATTTTCCTAGATTGTGGGACATGGGGAGGATAATCCCGAGCTTCATGGAAGATTTTAATGGATTGATGGAATTTTTCCTTGGTTAGAGTATGATTGCATACTTCAAGGAGAAATAATTGGGCCTTTTTCTTGGTCAAATATGCCTTGTGGAAATTAATTTTCCACATTACTTTAAATTTATTATAAAACCCCCTTTTTACCCAAATCACATGGTCAAAGAAGTCAAAATCATTTATGAAAGGGGATAAATTGATAAATTAATTATTGTGGGATTTTTATTTAAATTGGAATATTTATTGTGGATAATCCCTAGGTGTATTAAATATTTAACAATATATTTTATTATTATTTTGTTTAGGAAAGCTTTAGAAGAGATTAAAAGGCCATCCAAGCAAGTTGCATGAGGTGAGGTAAAATTTGTTGTAACACTTAGGACGGAAATACGGTCTCTTTGCAACATGACTCTTTGACTGCTTTGGAATGACCAAATATTTGTATCCATCAAAATCTGAGCACAAAGGTGGTTGGAAATCTTGGTAGAACAAATATGAATCCTCAAAAGGGCATGAATCACAACTCACAAGGGATGATAAAAAATCATCATGAGTGTATGGTGACAAGTTGTCCTCAACTAAGTGGAATAAATATATTACCATATCATCATCAAGATGCTAAGAATATAAATCATATGTGCATAAATACCATTCCTCCAAAGGTGTAAACTCAACCCTCTTTTCTTGGGAAGAACCATGAATGTCATTAATGGGTTCTTTATCAAAATTGAATCACACATCCCATGTATACCTCCTGATATATATGAAATCATTGATGCATTGATCAACTGTGTCAGAGAAGTCCTCTACAAAATCATCTGTATCATTTGGATTAATCACTTCTTCATTTTTATGGGTGGGATGAAAAAAAGGTTGAACAAATTCATCTTCGTCAAGCAAGAGAGTGGACACTGATGTCTCATATGGATTTTCAATACGTGGAACTTCATATAAATTCTTCTCTTTCTTCATGGAAATGCCTCTCTAGAACCTCTTCATCATAAGGGGTTCAATCCTCAATGTAGAAAACTTTGTTTTATTTTTCCAGAAAGGAATACAAGGAAAACCCTGATTCTTCTCGTCATTGTGGAATTTCTCTCTAACGGGTGACGTTTGCAATTCATTGGAGTCTTCCTCTTTGTAGATATGTCCTTCAAAGGAAATTTCCCTCAAAAGATCAATCAAATATAAAGAAAAAAATCCTTTCTTGAAAAACATCCTCAAGGCTCTGAACCATTTCTTCAAACTGTTGGGACTTCGGTCTAGAATGTGTGAGGAATTCTTAGATGAGTATGGTTAAATCCTTTTATATATAAGCATGCTTGATCAAATTCCTCTATTTCTTATCCAGGGATGCTAGGAGAAATTGTGTTAATTCATCACCCTGGGTTATTTAATACCAATAAATGTACTCAACAAACTCGACAATGTGTAATAGTCGAACATGGGTTTCCATCAAACTTTGGGATATCATTCCACCTTTTCAATAGGTTTTCATAATACACCTCCATGGTTCAAAAGATGGAAAAGGTAATTACGTAAAGGTAGGTTCTTGGTATGGTGGAGTTTCCAGATGAACTTCAAGAAGATCCCATCAAGGGTGGAAGGGTAATGTCCATCAAGTGGAGTCTCCAAGAAAATTGGGGTAAAGGCTTTGGGATGGTATCTTACCAAAGTGTCGTTAGAGCACGAAAGAGGATTCAAAATCCTCCCCGGAAATGACTCCAAAATGTTATCATGCAAAATATAGGTTGGGAAAAGGCTGACTGAATCCATTGGATACCGACAAAGGTGGGAGAGATTACCCACTGTCACCTCATATAAAATCTCACTCGCTTCTATGAAGGAAGAATCCAACACAAGGGGGAGTCCTAGGTGACCCTAGGGGGAAAAGAAGTGGAAAGTGAGAGTATGGAAGTGAATCCTCTATAGGTCAATATACTAAATGAAAAAATGCTTGATAATGAGTCTCAAGATTAGAGGATGGTTTCCAAAGCCTTGTGTACTTGCACTAGAATGTTACACTTGCCCGAGACAAGACAAATATTGAAGATACAAGCCTAAATGCCATATGGATAAGCAAGTGAAAATTGGTGTCCTAAACTAGAAAAGTAAACACACACACACACACACACACAAACACACACACACACACACACACACATATCATCAATGAAATCAATAATTTACTGCAGAAATAACCATCTAAACTATCAAGTAATTACTAGATTATGAAGCACTTGAACCAATAGATGACTTTCCAATACTTTGGCACAAGTTTTGTTTGAGAATCAGGGCTGCAGAAAGGTGTTTTCAAATATTTTTCAGAGCATCCTAATGTATTTAGAAAATATTTTCTACAACAACAACGTTTACCCCAAGAAACTAGCCAATAACTTCCCCAACAATAGCCAATATCAAATAGATAAACAATAGCAACTTGCAAACTATTTTCAATGGTAAAAGAGTGAGAAATTAAGCTTGAAAAAGAGAGTTTGCAACAACCCTAATGGCTGTAGCATAAGTTTTTAAAAGAAGAAAGATATCCTTGAACAATCAAAATTCCTTAGTGGCTCAAGCAAGCTTAAAGAATAAGGAAAAGTTTCCAACTTAGACAATTACAATATATCGTGTTTCCATGTATCCCAATGCAATGATTTTGTTTCTATAATGCAATAATATTAGTGCCTTTAACTATTGGGTTGTGGAGTCTAAAATATTAAAGATCTAATTGAGCTACTTCCTTGGGGGTGTGATCCGAAAAGATCTTTTATACGACAATGGTTGAGTTATTAAGCATGTGTTAATTAACCAATTAGGAAGATGAATGAAAGAGGAAGAATTATAGAAGAAACATCACATACATATGCACATAAACAGATCTGAAATAAAGAATAAACACTATCAAACCATAAACACCAATGTGATAACTAGAGTTTGACAATCTCCCCTACGTCTCCGGGCCTTTGTCTCAGTGGGTGAGGTTTTCTTATTTCTATTCAAAGCTTTAAAAGCGCATCACAACAGTGCCAAGAGATTACAAAATTGATCTGGTCTTGTTCTACCTGATCTCTAGAACCCAACAAAAGAAATGACATTGAAATCGGATGACCGAAGATCCTAGAAATGGCCCGCAAAGGTGCGCTCCTCAATAACTTCCCTGCATAAAAATGGCTTTGGCTCAGAAAATCTTCAGCATAAAACTTCTCTGAATCTCCTCCTTGTCTTCAAGAAGCCCTGGTTTATATAGATCTGAATTTGGTAACCATATCCCAACTTCTCCCCAAGATTTGGCCTCAAAAAGGGCCCAATATCCCCCAATATTAGTCAAAATCCCTCAAATCTGCTAAAAATATCCATAAAAATCACTATTATATGGTTAAAAAAAACACTTTTTCACATAAATTGGGATAAGGTCCTCTAGCCTGGGTGCGGGCACCTCTTTCATGGTCATATGGGTCAAGTGGCCAAGCGCCAGCCCCCAAGGGGCTGCGTGCTGGCCCCTCCTCTGCTAACACCTGGTTGTATGCACAAATAATGGGACTAGAACCCGATCGGTCTGCCCACTGGTCACCGCCCCTGAGTCCCATGGTGGTAGGTAGTATATTGGTCCATGGATCCCATGCTAAAACACATCATGGAGATGTTTTCACTCCCGGATGTTGGAGTGTGGTTGTATGGGGGTGCTATGACCGTGGGCTTGGGATAAGCCCCATCCCTTTCCGTCTCTGCACCAAACCTCATGCTAATTCAAATATTTAATTCAACATTTACATAACAAGTCACACACATGGGTGGAATGACTAGCCCAACCCCTCCAAATCTTAACTTGGATAGAGGTTGCGGGTTCAAATCCATCGCGCTCCAAACAATTTTGAAATGAACTTTAACCAATTAATGGGTGCCACGTGGAAACCCATGTTTGGTCCATGTGGCACATCCCCATTCACCATCATAAATGCCATGTGTCAGCACTCTATTCATCCACCTGTCTACTCTATCAACATACTTTCCCAGTCACCATCTGCGACATGTTGTACGTACGTCGTATGGATGTGCCACATGTCACCCTTACAGTGGTGACACATGTCACTCCCAGATTGGTCCACTTGTACCTTCCACATCATCAGTCCATACGCCTAGTCACCCTGCCACGTGTCACCTCTAGATGATGCCATGTTAGTGCCAACTGTTCCTGTCATGTCAGATGTATGATTGTATGGTTTGTACAGTCAGCTACCACGTGGAACTATATGGATTGTATAGACTATACAATCATCAATTTTTTTGCTTGTTTGGCCAAATGAACAAATCGTGATATATGGAGAATATGACGTCCATTTGAGCCCGTTCAAGTTGCGTTGGGTTCATATACACAAGGCTTATGCACAAGTCCTTTTTGAATCCAGTCTGAGAAATTTTATTTTTAGGCCTTTTTGAGCCCCATCAATCTCCTGGATCCAATTCTAGATCAGGGTGTAAGCCATTTTACTCCCTAAGGAAAGCTAAGCTAGCTAGGAAAAACCCTGGGAGGGTGTAAACCCTTTTACTCCTCCTAGGAATTCGTTATGCAACAAAGTATTTCAAGACAAATATAATGGAATTAGTGGGGTTGTATGCACTTATAGTCCCCAAACGTTTAAGCAAATTAACCTTGAAGCCAAGAAAAGAAGCAATAGGAACAAATATTCCTTACCTAGTCCAAGCATTAACAAGATAAACCTCCTTTTAAAAAATAACAAATAGATCTCCACTAGAGATAGGGAATAATCCCCCCATCCAATAGCCAAATTAAAACCATTACAAGAGAAAGTGACAATAGATATATATAAAAATTTCCAAGTAGGGTGAAATTTTCAGCTAAGAATGACTTCTCACAAGTGAGAGAGTTATGATATAATGAAATAGAATTGATCTCTATTTATACAAATCCTCCTAAAAGTGTTAGTCCACTTATCTTTAGGGTAAAACACAAAGGGGATAAAAACCCTTACTTTTCCCCTTTTACACAATAATAATATTTAATTCATAATTTGCACATGAAAGAAACCCTAAAAGTAAGATGTCACCCTCCTAGGGAAACCTTTTGGAACTTTGAAGCAATTCCTTGGGTTGAGGATGAATGGGATAGGCCTCCAAAGGACACATGTCTTCATTCCAAGTCTCTCCTCCATGATCCAATATGTCTCCCCTCAAAACATGTCATATTTCCTCATCACCACCAAAACCCTAACCCATGCATGAAGTCAAGCCCTCCAAGTGTGATGTTTTGGCCTCCAAAGGAAAAACATTGAGCTAGTAGGGGCATGGGTGAGGTACTCCAAGGAAATATCTCAAGCCTCTAAAGGCTTTCATGATCATATGGTATGTGGGCCAATGTATCCAAATTGTGGGCTTCAAGCCCCAAGGAATCCCAGGCTAGGCTTGTTCTTCCAAAACTGTCCACCAACTAGGTCTTGAAAAGACAATGAATATTCCCTCCATGGATTTCAATTCAAATGCATCATGATGAGTAAATCAAATAAATAAAATATCCATTGAAGAATGTACATCGAAACCACCTCATCAAAATAAAAAAGTGCTCAAAGACGTTATGCAATTTTCTTAGTTTAGGTATGGGAGGGTTGACAAAGTGACCTATTGGGTGAATCGTACCTCAATTGTTTAAGAGTGTTTCCCGAGTGGACCTCTCTCTAGGTCATGTGGATGAAGTGACATGAATGGGGGAAATACTTTTTGGCATGGGGTTCATGATATATAATGGATTGTAGTATCTCATTTATGGGTGCCTTTGTAGAGAGTGTGTTGAACCTTCATTTTCAATGCAACCTTTTTCCAATCCCATTTATTTCCTTTTGTCCTTTTAAGATGTTTCGAAGTTGAATCCAAGGTGGGGATTCTACCTAAACATGAAAAAAAGTTCCCACCTTGACTCTACCTTGGCCACATGATGCTTCTCCAAGTTGAAAACAATGTGTGGGACTTATACCTAAGCATGAAAAACAATGCCCACACATGCTCCTCCTTGGTTGGAATTTTGTATTAGTTATTTTCCACGGGTCCCATCAATTTCTTATGAGAGACATTTAATTTTCCTTGGGATCCCTGGGAAAGAATATAGAAGTTTCATTAATTTCTTTTATCTTTTTCCATCTACAAGCCTCTGGGCCTTTAGTCCCTTGTTCCCATGAAATGAGGGACAATCCCTTCTTCGTTTAATACACTCGGAAATCCCAAAAGGTGAGGAAATGAGGGGATGAAGTGTGGAAAGTGAAAATTAATGTCAGGAATGACACGATGACTCATCAATAGGACCTCCCAGTAGAAAACCTATTCCTAAGGGTGACCCACTTACCAGGCATCCATAAATCAAAAGAGCATAAAACCTGGATTTGTATCAAAATTAGTTTAAAATGTGACAAACTCAAAGTCCTCAAATATTGAAATGACACACCATAAAACTTGGACTTTACCTCATGGAGAAAGACCCAATGTCTTTTGAAAGTCAGCTGATGTTGTGGATACCCTCATGATGAACCTGGAACTGTGATGGTGAGGTGGGTCTCTGTCTTTGCAAGTGGACACTACTTGTCAAGTTGTCTTTTGATACTCCATGTTTGCAACCAAAGTTCCTTGAGACATGAACTCCTTAGTTATCCCTAAGAGTTGGGGATATCAGGAATCAAATCCAATGTTCAAGGAATCAAATACCATGATATTTGGGGTGTTAAATATGTATTTAATAAATGTAACCTTATTACACATCAACACATGTGAGGGATCCATATGTTGCAGCAGAAAAACTTGGCAATATGGGAAGGAACATGGTTTGGGTTTCCATGCTAGTGATCTCGTTGTTGATATCGAATTATAATCCCAGAGGCGTTAATATCCAAGTTTCAAACTCAGCTGACAACCCTTGTCCAAGTCCTTCGGGATTATTATACAATTATTACCCATTTAGCTACCCCAACGTTGAATCCATTGTTAATTCCACTGTGCAAGAGCTCACCTGTAATTTCTCCAATGTCACTCCTACACTCCTATGCATGGTATTCCACGATCACTTCCTCCCGGTAAACTTGAAAGACAATCTGATACTATGTTGAAATTATGTTGATATGGCATAATTTTACCATAGGGTTGCAATGCCTTTATACTTTTGGATTTCGTGGACATGTCTTTGCTGGAGAAAGAAGACTTCTCGTGTGCAAATTCATTGAGAGGGTATGGCTTCATTGATGTTATCAAGGCTAGATTGGAAGTAGTGTGCCCCTTCACTATGTCCTATGATGATATTATTGTCTTAAGTTCCGGAGATGTCATCACCATGGTAATTGCAGTTAGAGGATCGATTCTCACCATCTGCATGATATTCTTGGTTTCTTTCTTGAAAAATGGTTTGTGTTTATGTATTTGTTTTATGTGTAGACTGGTGGACCATTTTTTTTGTGGCCATAGGAAGATGAGATGGGACACCATCATTTTCTAGTATTGCAGAGGATAACCTTACATCCCCCGACGAAGACGTGGAGAACTTCATCGGGATGTTCATGGCAAAGGGATTTGACCATAGATATATTGTCAGTCTTCTTTGTAATTCAATTCAAGAAACCTTTTAAATAATTTTTAATAAGAATTGAACCCTAACACAGAGACACCAACAGTGGAAGATATTTTATCCTGTTGTAAGTGCAGGTGCACACACCATCAATAAGTTGCACTATCTATTCTTCGAAGCCTGGTTCAACAATTTAAGCAACACCTATAGTTATAAAGTGGGAGACAAGGAAAGGAGTAGCACCAGGGGATTCTAACACCATTTTCATAACACTTCTCATATGCGACATGTGGCCAGAGCTCAGAGCATCTAAACAATTTACATACATAATTGACAAGTTGTTGATTTTTCAATAAGAAAGGTTAAGCATGAAGTTCATTCCATGTTAGCATTTAACTTAACCATAACCAATAATGTTGCAACAAACAAGATCATAAGAAGAAACACCATGCACAAGAACACAAGAAGTATCTTGGGAAACCCTTCTCAACAAGGGAAGAAAACCCAACCAAAATACTTTGCTATATTCTTCAAGAGAGATACCTTCACCACCAAGAAAACCTAGCAAACAAGAGGGTGCTTGCAAACCCTATAAGACTAGCGCCCAATAGAGGTGCACACTTGTCGCAAGAAGGTGTACTTGCTGAAATTTCCAAACTCACACAAAAGATATGATTCCTCAATGGGGAATTTACCTTTACTTATACTAGACTAAACCTGTCAACAAAAGTTTTGATTGGCACAACAGGGCCGACCTCACTAACTCACAATATAATTAATAATAACCAGATTAATTATATTTTACATTAATTATCTATCAT
>JASDQU010027031.1:2396-12892 GCA_032191745.1 Picea mariana
GAACACTAAGGATAGTGTTTTACTGAAGGGGGAAAGGATGTGACATCCCCCCAAAAAAATATATTTTTCTATGTGCTGGAAATTTATTTCCGTTTTTGGCAAATTCGAATCTAGAAATTTTTTGCCATTTATGGCAATTTTGAATTTTGAATTTAATAATTGTATTTAATTATTGTCAATGTTGGGTAGATATCTATTTGGACTCAACTAACTATTTGACTATGACACTTGTATCACAACAGAATATTTATATTAACTGTAGGAGGACAAATGGAACAGCCATGTTAAAATCAACTGACCATGACTCCATGAGTGGGGAACATGTTGGAACTGCCTCTAAGCTGATTATGAGAAGTGGGAAATCAGAGATTTGGTCACTGACAGCCCCTGAAAATCAGGGATTAAGAGAGCTAGGAAAATCCCCAAAGGAGGGAAAAAGACCCTGGCAAAAATTGATAAATAGCATATGCGAGGAGGCAGGACGCTGCCAAGTATGCTGGGAAAAGATTTCTGAGCTCTCTTGCTATTATGAACACTTTGGATTGAGTGTGAGGAAAGAGGAGCTTGCTGAAACATAATTGCCTTGCTGTTATGAGCACTGTTGAGTAATGTGAGGCAAGAAGATAGCTGTTGGAATTGAAGGACGTTGTTGAGGAGGAGTTTCAAAGTTCACCCTCATTGATTCATGGTCAGGCTAGGGGGTGAATTGAGAAAGTGACTTTGGTTGCCTTCTTCTACGGTTGGGAGGAACGTGGTTTTTCCCTTTGTCTTCCTGCGGATTAGATTCAGATATGTTGCTCTACCCCTCTCTATTTTGAATGGCTATGTTTTGATTGATGGCAGGTATTTGTTGTGTGATTATATCTAATTGCGTTAATGTAAACATTTCCCTCTCTGTTCTTGGATGTTTTGGGTGCAATTGATATTATGCATCTAATTGTTTCTAAATTTGAAATAATTCTTTCAATGGATGACGTTTATCGTGGTATTAAATGTACAATCATAGTCTAAATTCTGGAGTGGTCCCTCCCGAAATCTAGAAGTGCTAGGCAAATTTATTTTTATAGAAGTTGAGTTTAAGAAATTCGGTCCATCTACGGGTTAGGTTTAATTTGAAGTCAAAATACTAGATGTACAAAATTCGGAAAGTTAAAGAATTATGGGAACCCCCAGAAACCAAACTCAGATCCCTCGGATCATCATTTATAATTTCCAAACTCTGATGGAATGATATTCTTATTCTTGTATTTACATAGATGTATAGATCTAGTACTGTTGATGTTTAATGCATTGTTTAAAGAGGCTCTAAGTGAACACAATAGGAGTTAACTTTTAGAGAACCTATTACCCTATTGTACCCCTTTTGTAAATTATATGCATATAAAACTCAAAAGTTAAATTTTTTTTGGAATTCTGATAAGTAAACGGATATTGAATCCTTCTACACCTACTGTTTCATAGAACGAAAGTAAGAATACCAGTACAAGGTAAAAATCTTAGAATTATGAAAATAATGTGATTTTCGGCATTCAGGACTTGCTGGTTACATTTATACAAAGTTCCCTTGCTTTTCCAAACCTTGAAACCCCGAATCCTGAAATCCCAAAGTGTTGGTACCACACCCTTTCACCTTTCAGAATTCAGGAGTTGTTGTGTGCTGTTGTTTGGCATTTGACACCCAGAAACCCCGAATCCTCAAATCTCGAAGTGTTGGTCCCACACCCTTTCGCCTTTCGAAATTCGTGAGTTGTTGTGTGTTGTTGTTTGGCATTTGAAACCTCGAAACCCCAAATCCCAAAATCCCGAAGTGTTGATCCCACACCCTTTCACCTTTCAAAATTCGGGAGTTGTTGTGTGTTGTTGTTTAGCATTTGAAACCCCGAAACCCCGAATCCTGAAATCCCGAAATGTTAGTTCCTTTCTTTTTTCGCAATTCGGAAATTGTTGTACGTTGGATGTTTGGCTATGGAGCTCGCGAAGTTATGAACCCCAAAATCCCAAAATACGGGTCTCACCTTTCTTTTCTTTCGCATTTTGGAAGTTTGTTCATGTTGATGTTTTGACACCGGAACTCGTGAAGTTTTGAACCCCGAAATATCGAAATGCGGGACCCACCTTTCCTTTTTAGAATTTTCGAAAGTTTGTTTATGTTGAAGTTTGGACACCAAAACTCATGAAGTTCCGAACCCCGAAACCTTGAAATGTGAGTCCTACCTTTCCCTCTTCGCATTTTTGGAAGTTGTGGTGTGTTGTTGGGCACTTGTACTTGCGAAATCCTGAACTCCGAAATCCCGAAGTATTAGTCACCTTTCACAATTTTGGGAGTTGTTGTGTGTGTTTATGTTTGGCTTTTGTACTCGCGAAACCCTGAACACCGAAATCCCTAAGTGTTGGCTCGTAGTATTTTCGTATTTTGGATTCCAACAAACAACGGGGTCCATCATTTTGTTCGGCATTTGTGATCATGGAAACCCGATTGACCTCTATTTCTTCACAAAGTTGTAGAAAAATAGTAGGAATTATTGTTATAGGAACAACCCAAATGCTGTAATGCATGGGCTGGTAGAGAACTTTGGAGGATCTTGATCTAGGATAGAAGTATAATAATAACAGTTCATATTACAGGTCACTATGTACAGGGCATGACAAGTACCTAAATTATTATACGGAGAAGGATATGGGTATATACTTACTTGTAGGTGGAAATAAGTACAGATGTTAATAAAGATTTAAAGAAAATTTCCTACAGTAAAAATGATAATATCACCTTTACACGCGCACATAGCAGTCATGAAGATCTAGACTTGTAATCACAAGCATAATGAAATCTGTAGAACTGATTACTTAGACAATTTTCTGTTCGAAGTAAACTAGATTGGTGTAATGATGTCTTTATGGATCGAATTGAATCTTACCTTCTCTTAAATTCTAAGCTTAAACGAACTTGAATTATGTCATATAATTTTTTTTTATGGTAAATTTGAGGTACATTACAAGAGCATAGTCTCTTCTATTGTTGAAGAGAAAGAATCATTATTTCCTGTTATATTGTTGAAGAGAAAGTATTGTTGACACTGGTCCATTTTATGGACAACATTTCCACATTATTGAGAAGTAAAAGCTGCATGAAGAAAGTCGCAAAGAAGAAAGATGGGCAAAGACATGCAACAAAATATTACTGAATTTTTGGTTTTTCATTCATCAGCAAATACATAAGAAATGAATTGTTGTAATTTGAGGGGTGCATGTTCGGTTGTACCCGACACCCCATTAGACACTCCAATAAGGTTTTTGGTCCCATTTGTAAGAAGTTGTGAGCTTGGTTATAGGCAATATTTGTTCCCCATGTTCAGTAATCCTTGATTGAATCAGGCCTACATAGGTCAGTATGTGATCATGTAGCATGTATCCTTGGTTTCGAGTAGCATGAAGCGCTGACCATGATACATCACAACTATCTCTGGTTTCAGGCAGCTTGAGGCACTGGCCAGAAGGAATGTGGTATTAAGTCCACTTTGGTAGAGGAATGTGGTATTAAGTCCACTTTGGTAAAGGATTGTGGTATTAATTCCAGTTTGGTAGATACAAAGGTGTCTACTCATATGCTAACTTGATGACTGTATCATAGAATTTGAATCTTCCATTAATAGGGGAAGTATGAGAAATTTGAGATATTAATCTTAGAGTCAGGACCAACTTTTGTTTAAGGGTGAGTGTGAAGTCTATTGCATTGGAATGATTTTGTTTAAGGGGGAGTGTGAAGTCTATTGCATTGGAACGCATTGGTAGCCGGTGATAGTGATATTTTTTTCTCGGATGTAATTAAGGGGGAGTGTTAAGGAAAATACCTAATTACATCCTTAACTAGTTAGTTAGTTACTTTACCATTATAGGAGTTGGTAACTCCATAACGTCTTGTAACCATATTGTGTAACTATACATGTTCATATTAATAGAATAAACATCAATATGTAGTGTGTTGCATCAATTTTATCTTTGCTTAATATTTTCACCCTAGTCCCCATACTTTGATATTTTTCTTTCTTTGAATTGTAATGTAGTGCCCTTGTTTTGACGTGGACTCATGGGAACTTGTGTTCTTGCTACAAATTCAATGGGAATAGAATGACTGTGTGCTTGTGCACAGTGCACTAAGAGTGTTGTACGTATGAAGCATCATTGAATTTTAAAAAGTATATATGGTGAATCAAATCATGGTTATGTACCATTTCATAGAATAGTTAAACAAGGTCTTACATATTTATTTTCAAACTTTATATATCTATRAAACTTTTAAAAACATTGTTATCGTATAAGGGTGTCATTTTTATTTTCATGAACTTAAACAACTACATGGKTATCTCTAAACAAGTCTCTACAAGTTTAGGAACTTACACATAGAAATTCTAGACTGGAATGCCACTTAAAATAAAATGATGGTCGTCTACATAGCCAAACTATGTTCATTAATGGGAACATTTTCTGTATAACTCCTGATGGTGAAATACCCTCTTCACTGGCAGTGACAATTCCTACTAAGCGATCAATTATGATCACCCCTCTCTCTATTGCATTCATAAATCTTTCTTATGTTCAATTCCCAATGTGTAGCTGATAGGAATTGGTTGTAGATCCAAGCTATTATTTATTCCATATGTTGGTTATTGACAACTTATTGTAGCTGAAATTGACTTGACTCCAATTGTTGACAATGATATTTTTTATTAGTTCAATGACATGAGAAACAAATAGAAATATGTTGTATTTGATTTCGATCAGTTCAATGACATGAAAAAAAATAGAAATATGTTGTCTTTGATTGACATTGGGATGATTGCTTAGATTTTTTTTCCTAAGTTCCTTTCCAGAAATTTTAAGTTTTGAAAATTATGCTCTCATTGACATATCATTTGTTCATTTCTCATCATTCTCATGTTCCTGGTCAAAATAAAAGCATGGTATACTGGATCAATTAATATCATAATGCCATCTTCAATTTTATTAAATGCAGGTAGGAGCTAGACTGGGGATCACTTGGGATCAAACATTAACATGGTCTAATTAAAATAATGGTTTTGACTCTATAGCAGAAGATAGAAACTAGATTGAACACTATATTTTTATGAACTACAACTAGATTGCAACATAAATTCATAATATAAAAAATAGCAGAAGATGATTAGAATTCCTTTCTTTCCGTCCCCTTAGATTGGGAAACAATTTTGAAATCTCCACAATGTCATGGATACGCGTTGAGGTTGCAAATGGGAGACACTAAGAAACAAGGTAGATAAGCTAGAGTGTGGCTAGTCCCTGCAAGTTTATCTTACTATGCAATATAGCATAAATTCTCGAATAATATTTTTGTGAATTTAATAAAATAGGGACACTCAACTAGATTGAGCTATATTCATAAAACTTGAAAATTAACGAAACACCATTTTTATTAAAAAATGAGCCTCGAAAAAGTGACATGTTTGTAACGTTTCATGTATCCTCTTTGGATACTCGGACCAACGGGAAGGTTAGTTGTTTCCCACAATGTGTTTCTCATCTCCATGAGTCCTAAACACATAGCCACTTCCACCATCTAGTAGAGAACTTGGCATGAGTGGACTTCAATGAGGAATGTACACCCGTTGGTATGTCAATTGCTCTGGAAGAAGCTTCTGTGAATTATTTCAACAGAAAAGAAATAAAGAAAAATGTTTTCCTTTCAAATCATGATACAAGGTCTTGGTTGTCTTTAATTTCTTGGCAAATTTTGAGCATATATGGAAAGTTAAAGATATAGGGCCTAGGATTTGAATTTTTTAACCAATTAAATATTTTCTAGGTTGTGAGTACAGAAGTGAATTAAAGATACATGGTTTGATCTGCTCTAGGTTTACTTCTGGATTTTGCATGTTTATTCTCAGTGGCCACCTATTTTTCTCCTTCAACATATAGCAAGGTAATTTGATGGCCTCTCTTGCTGTGCTCAATCAAATTCCTTCTGAATGTCTTATCCTCTGTGGATGATTTTGACATTAAAACAAAATATCATTTAAGGTAGCCATGTTAAACCACTATTCCATGGTTAATCCATATATCCCTTGGAAGCAGTGTTCTACAACAGATTACATAATGTCGAGTTTTATTTCTGGAAAATAAGACAAAGTTAAAGAATTTTTATAGGTTTTTATGTGGTACCACTTTCTTGCACACATCTCTGAAAGAGTATGGTGTAAATATATTCAACTTGGCTAGAGTAGAAAAGCTGTGGAATTCTTATATTCCTGGTAGAATACTGTCCTGAAACAATTTTTGATGTTTTTCCATTCTTGAATGATATGGTACCTCAAACAAAGAGAAGAGAAAATATTGATCGCCACTCTCGGTTCCTTATGGATTTTCTCACTGCTTAATATGGAAATGCAATTTCCACAACGAACACTTTTTTATGCAATAAAATGCCTTTAGCACCTGAAATTACAGATTTCCAATCTAACGACTTTGGGAAATTGTTTGAAGGGGATACCTTGTGTTAATAATAAGGTAAGATACACCTCTATTGATTTTTGCATGGACACTTATTATCAATTTCTCTAGGAGGAAGATGAAAACAAACAATGAACACTCTTTCATGCAATAAAATGTCGTTAATACCTGAAATTACAAATTTCCAAACAACTGTCTTTGGGAAATTGTTTGAAGGGGATCCCTTGTGTTAAGAAGAAGGTAAGATACACCTCTATTGATTTGTACATGGACACTTATTATATATTTCTCCATGAGGACTGCTTTTGGGTTCTGGAAGAGGATATCACTGACCTAAGGAAGATGTCTTTGTGATATCCAAGGGATATAAGGATTTGGATTCTTCTTTGTCTATCTAACAATGGAGTTTAATTTGATTGAAAACTTTGATTCTCCAACTTGGGGTATTGTGCCTCACTGCAAATATTTGAAGAAAAGAATGGTAATATTTGTAGGGATTGTGGATGGAAGAGGTTGCACTAGAGACATGAAGATCCAAGAAATTGATATACTTTTGGTGGACAACTGCAATATTGTCTTAGCTGGAAATCCATGTTTTAAAAAGCATATCAACCTATTTTAAAATCCTTCCAAGAGAAGGATATGCAAGTTTTTTGGTTCACTGAAGAATTATTTAATTCCAGATTATGTAGGTCCCTTGACTAATTTGAACAGGTCTCAGAGATGGAAATGAGAATCAGACTCTCAACATCCATTGTCTCCAACATTTCTAGTGGTATTTTTGTCCAAAGGTTATAATGAATAAAATGACATATGGAAACAAAACTAGTCTCGATAAGTTAATCAAGCTTGCTCTGCTCAATCATTTAGTTTTGATTCAAGGACCTCTAGGCACATGTATGTACATTAGAATAAGGATTTTTAGGCCTCGTGGATTTGTTCCTACTTATTACTTCTTCCTCATTTATCCTTCCATATGCGTTCTTATCCACCCTGCGGTAGAAATGAAAATAACACTCTCAACACACTTACATTTTGAAACTGAAAAATCATCAATTTCAACACTCAATTCCAAAAATTACATTTTGAAATAGAAAACTCATCAATTTCAACACTCAATTCCAATGCATTGTAGAAAATAAAAATAAGATGCAAATTACAATCCAAATACATTTAGGCCCATACATGTCAAAGAAAATTTGCAGACGAGAATCAAAACTCTGGTCAGATATCTGTGACCAGAAATCAGGTAACTCCTCTATGCTTATATATGTTATACGTTCGATGTTTTGTCGTAGTCTGCGAGCAAGAGCATCGAATATCTCAACGAAAAATTGATTTGAATCCTTCATTCCTATCCGACCACAAAAAAAAATGGAATACATCAAATTCTCAGCAAAAGCGAGCAATTAGTTATTCAGATATTGACAAAATGCTCTGAATTATTGATGCACTGTGTGAAATTAGACTGAGAAAGCCTGCCATCTTTGGCTAGCTCATTGAAAAGGGCCTCAACAATCCTCCATTGCTCCTGCCCATCACCATTATTAACCGTGGTGTGGATTATAAACATGATCCCTTTCGGAGCCTTTTGAGCTCCCGATCGATTCCGATCAAGTTGTGTGCACTATCTGCGTTGAGCATGAGTGGTCATGTGGTCTCCGCTCAGCCCCAAATTATTAATTCTTGAAGTTGAAGACCGAGTTATTCACGTGAATTTCTTGATCTCTTGCGATAACTTCTTCACTCTGGCAGAGGCCTCAACCTTCAGCTCCTATGAGAATTGCTTCAACCTATGGGAGGAGCTCCTCCTATCTAGCTCACTGGCCTCAACCAACATCATTTTGGCATCCTCTTGAGTTGTAGTAGCATTGGTTCAGGAAACGATCCATAGAAAAATAGAATCATCATGGACATCAAGAGTAACTTCCACAAGCTTCTCATCGCCACTAACATGTCCCAAATCTGATCTGCCCAGATAATCCATGGCCCAATCCACCGATCTTTTCCCAAAGTTGGAGTTCGAATAAGTAATTCCTCTTGGATTTTCTCAGGTTCTACATAGGCATAAAGAAGAGCCTCTCCATATCATACAATATCGTGATGTTATTTTAACTCAAACCTTGGTCTGGGGACCATGGATTTTGAATGAACCTTGACCATTTACACATTTTTTTGGTCGGTGAATTTAAAATTTAAACATAGAATTTCTATTTTATACCTTATTTTTCATACTTGTTGAGCCTTGGACATGTTGTGGATGCAAACCATTTTTTTCAAAGAGCCTTGGATGTGCTATCACTAGGGAAATATGTATGCACTCTGCAGCTGTGAAATCTAAGGCACTTGAAGGTGAGGCCCAATCCTACTATTGTTGTTTCTATCTATAAACAGAATAGAACAAAGACAAGTTTCTTGGACATGTATTACATTCATGGATGCTTTAATGTTTTTGTTTATACATCTCATGGCCCTATGTATCTTCTTATTCTCCCTTTGGATTTCCAAGGAAATGAGTCAGTGAGAAGCTTGTTCTCCCTTTGGATTTCCAAGGCAATGAGTCAGTGAGACGCAATGAGTCGGTGAGACATGAACATCGACTGCAGTGATAATCTATTGCAAGCCTTCATTATGGAGTGTATTGTGCAGGTAGTGAGTCGGTGCGACAGGATAATCGACTTCAAGCCTCCACTGCAACCTCGACGACATTGATGTGGTGTGTGTTGTGCAGGGTGAGCCTCCCAACATGCCAATAGAAAATAACTTTATTAAAATTGATTTTAATGTTCTGAAAAATATTTTAAAATAATAGCTCACCATCGGGGTATTTAGTCCCATCACTTGCCTCTAAACCAATAATAAAATTGTAATATCAATTCTTAATAATTAAAAAAAAAAAATTGATATTAAAAAAATTAAAATTAATAATATATTTTATCAAACTTCTTAACCGTTTCATAAATGTTTTGCAAAACGAACTGGGTAATATCATTTTGAAGGTTACTAAACATATGATTGATTACTATAGTACTTTCTTTGGCAGGTACTAATAATAAAGTTTTTGATGCCCTCTGTTCTTATAAATTCGAACATTCAGCTAAATTAATAAATGGTTTGATGCCCTTTATTGAAGTGTGAGTGTAAACTTTTTTCAGTAACCACTACAAAAATTCAATTAGAAAGGTGGCCAAAAAAATATTTGAGCTATGATTGAGATATGGTTACTTATAGGTCTTTTTATAAGGCATGGACCTTAGAATCATGTCTATGGTTTAGAAAGGAAAAAATGATCTTTCTAAACTAAATGAATCTTCTAGGTTTCATGGGACAAAAGGAGGTATTGAACCACTACACACACCATTGAGAATGGATATTTATCCACGAAGTGGGATACATATGTTATTAGAGATTTTTTTCACTAGGGATGAGTCTCAAGGCCTCGATCATGACTATATGGGAACCATTACAAGGTTTTTTGTACACAAGATGGTTCTTGAGACATAGGCCATGGTCTAAGGATAAAAATCAATGCCTTAGGTAGTAAAATATGTTTTTATGGTTCATGGACGATACATAAGGCCTAAAACAACCACACAAACCATGTAAATGGAATCTTTATCCCACAAGTATAATATGTATGCCATTACGAGGTTTTTCTTGATAGGGATTGGTATTAGGTCCCTAATCATGATCCAAGGACAACCACTACTATCTTAGAGAAAACCGTGCAACATTTTCCTAAAATATGATTATATTATAATGATTAAAGGATGAACTATGCCAAGATAGGAGGCATTTAGAGCCATAAATTGAATTCCTAATCTCTTAATCTATTTATGTACTATGCAAGGAGAAGGTAAAGGTTCCTGAAAATATCCCATTCATAATTATGAGAGGCTTGAATGTTAACAACATTGTCATCACTTGGATCGATAACATTGAATCTATAGGTAAAAATATTACCATGATCCTTAAAAATATCTTTCATTCCCTAGTGGTTGTCCTTGGACCATTTT
>JASDQU010027033.1:8785-29486 GCA_032191745.1 Picea mariana
ATAGCTCAAGATATGGTAAGTTGGGGAGGAGAAATGAGATCTATTTATACTTGGAGAGGCAAACCTACCTCTCTTGGATCTAAGCCAAGTGTCCACCACCAAGTAAGTGAGTAGATCTCAAGGCTAGGGCGCACCTCCTAGGGTTTGCACAATAGATCTAGGGTGTAGAAAAATAGAAAATTAGCTTGGATAGATCCAAGGGTGTGTAGGAGGCATGGGATTCGTGCCAAGGTAAGTGAAAGGTCACAGATAATTTTTAAAAATTATTTGGTTGAGTTCCAAGAAGAGGGAGGGCACACCTCTTGGGATGAGGGAAAGGTAAGGAAGGGTGAGAGATGAGTGAGGGGTGTTGGGATCACACAAAACCCATAGGAGAGGTTGTGGGATCTGTGCTAGGGTAAAGAAACAACCTCAAACCAACAAAAATGATTTTTCATTGGAGAGACAAAAAAGGGGGGCGTAACTCTCTTGGAGAGCGCTCCACAAGGTCAAAAATCAAATAAAATGAAGGGATGAGTGAGGTGGAGTGAGTGGGGTCACCTCTAGGGGTGATGTAGAGGTCAAATGAAGTGAAATCTCAAGAGAGGGGGCCACACTCAAGTCACAAATTAATTAAAAAAGGAAAAAACGTCAATCCCCCTAGGGGGGCATGATTTTTGAGTGTGGAGGTGGTGAAAGGGGTTAGACAAGGTTGAAAAAGGTTGGGAGGCTAAAGTTATGCTTACGAGGTCTCTCTCTGACCATCATTTCCACTTTTCACATCCTCTAACTCATTATTACAATCTTTTACATTTTGCCATGTTTGGACTTTAACAATTAAAATTGTTGTTCTAGACTGACTGACACTCTGGGTGGACTAACCCATGGCTAAAGTTGTCTGACTAAGTTGAAACTTGGTCCATGGATGTAGGGGGTGCTATTCCATTTCTTTTGAGTACAAATACCGCTATCAAAAGTCCAAGGATCCAATTTTTACAATTTTTGCTCAAAAAATAATTAATTAATTAAATAATTAAACCTCCAAACTGAGGGAAATTTAATTAAAAATTAATTAATTAAAAAAAACTATACTAGACTCGACAGAATTCCGCAAAACTTTCTAAGATGTTTGGCATGGTCATTTACAATGATTTCCCTATATAGTTACCAAAACATAAGCCCACTGGAACGCCGTTCATCACTTTGGAGGAATTATTGCAAGTGTGAGGGAAAAACTCAAGGGAAATCAACTAGGCTAAAAGACCAATTGGTATCCTGAGGATAAAAAACCCTCGGTGAAAGGAATTCTCCCAATGAACCGATCCCAAGGTAACTGACCTAGACATGACTCATGCAGACCTATTACATTATTAACCCACGTAGGGGTGAGGAAATTCCAATTACAAAATAAAGTGCTGGGCCAAACACATGCCCTGTAAAACCAAAGTCTTTGACAAAATGGCATCTAATGATGCATCTCTTCATGGCACATGAGTTGACCACCTGTGTTGGAGAGGCAGACAACATCTGGCTCCACTGGGGACGTGTGTTCGATCTTCTCACTTCGAGACGGAGAGCACACGAGAATCCAACACCTAGAAAATAGAGTGCTCACCGGAGTGCACACCAATAACCAACATTAGAATACATTTATACATGATTAAATCAATGAATGCTATATACAACATTTACATAATGAAATAACTAAAGTACAACATCAAAATTTTACAACAAAAAAAAATCTATAGTACAGAAAAAATTTCTAAGTACATATTTACATAAAGAATGAAATAATACAAAACTGAAATACAAGGAGAAAGGTTAGAGATACGTTATAGAGGGTGTCCATTCAGACACCAAGTTGCCCCATCATCTGTAAAAGAGCTTGAGCTGCTGCCCATTCCTCGGAATGTTGATGGGCTCACCATCCAAATGGTTGAGATGAAAAGAATTCGGCCCTGCTATTTCCCTGATCAAATATGGCCCTAGCCATAAACTGTCAAATTTGCCGTGCTTTCCAGGTTTCTCTCTGCCTTTATCCCATAGTAAAAATGTATCACCCACAATGAAGTCCCTGTGTCTGGTTGACTTGTCAAAAGCTTCCTTAACCTTGTTCTGATTTCTGCAATTCTGATCATAAGCCTTTCGTCTGATTTCTTCTAACTCAATAATCTGATTGACCCTGTTCTGAACTGCATCCTGCTCTGTGGAAGTGTCCTCAACTGATCCATAAGTAGGAAGTCTAAGGTGCATTGGCAACCTAGCCTCCAATCCATATACTAGCTCAAACAGACTCTTTCCAGAAGCTGCTTTCTTTGTTATTCTGTCGGCCCATAAAGCATGTTTGATTTTACTATCCTAAGACTTCTTGTTTTCACCGACTATTTTCTTAACAATGGTCATTAAGTTTTTGTTACTTGATTCTGCCTGACCATTTCCTTGGGGATAATAATCTGATGCATGTGATAAGATAATACCATACTTGAAACAAAATGCTGACATCTCGGCTGAACAAAAGGCCTTGGCATTATCTGTCACTATCTTTGATGGGAACCCAAATCTAGTTATAATTCTGTCTTCAAGGAAATCCATCACCACCTTTTCAGTTGTTGTCTTTGTGGGAATGGCTTCAACCCATTTTGTAAAGTAATCTGTGGCTGTGAGAACCCAAGAGAACCCATTACTTGAATTATTGCTAAACTTCCCGATGAAGTCCAAACCCCACTGTTGAAAAGGTGCTTCAACCACCACTGGTTGCAAAAGGAGTGCTGCTAACTTCTGCTTTCCTGTGAAACGCTGACATGGCTCACATTTCCGAACAAGCTGATGTACATCTGAAAATATAGTGGGCCAGTAATATCCTGCTCTAAGGATTTTGTGGGTAGTAGTTTTAGCAGCAAAGTGTCCTCCACAAAACCCTCCATGGAATTCATCCATCAGTTTCTTTGATTCAATATCATCCACACATCTAAGGATATCCCCATCAGGATTTTTCCATCCTAATCCATCTCTAGTAAGGACATACATAGAAGATTTCAACCTCAAAGCCCTTTTCTTGTGTCCTACAAGATGTCTTGGACAAGTTAGATTCTTAAGATAGAAAATGATGTCTGTATACCAATCTACTTGTTCAAGCTTTAACAAGTTAGGATGCCATTCTTCATTATTGATTTGGTTAACCATATCCAAGGCTTTCTCATTACTTTCTGTCAACATTTTTGCCAAGTCTTGACCCTTGATTAATTTAGTTGGTTTAATTTCCAAATCATACTCTTGGATTTTATCAATCCATCTACCCCTTGAGCCTAATCCTTCCACTTGGGATAACACATCTTTAATTGCGGAATTAGGAACATAACCAAGCACTTTGGAATATCCAATGAAGACTCTGAAATGTTTGAGTGATTTGACTAAGGCATATGCTTGTTTCTCAAACATGGGATTCTTTAATTCTGAATTCTGCAAGGCCCTACTCATGTATGCAATAGGCTGATCATGGCCTTGATAATTTTTCTGAAGCAACACACCAGCAATTGTGTCTTCAGAGGCAAAAGAGAAGATCTGAAAATCCTTCTCATAATCTGGACTGATAAGAACCAGAGCTTCACATATGGCAGTCTTGATTTGTTCAAAAGCTCGTCTACTTTCATCATTCCATTCAAATTTTACATCCTTCTTAAGTAACTTGTATATAGGTTTCATGATTTCAGCATAGTTAGGAATGAACCTATGGACAAAATTGGTTTGTCCTAAGAAGGATTGAAGAAGTTTCTTGGTTGTTGGCAAAGGGACTTTACCAATGGATTCCACCCTTTCTGGGTCTAATTTAACTCCTTCTTTAGTTATGATGTGGCCCAATAACTTACCTTTAGTCACCCCAAATACTGACTTAGCAGGATTTAGAGAGATTCCAAACTCTCTACATCTGTCCAAAACTTGCCTAAGGTTGCCAATGTGAGTTTTGCCATCCTTAGAAAAAAATGTTAAATCATCTTGATATATTTCAATCAACTTACCAATCAATCCCCTGAAGGCATAATCCATAGCCCTTTGAAAAGTAGCTCTAGCATTTGATAAACCAAATGGCATTCTAAGATATTCAAAAGTTCCCCCATGGAGTAGTAAAAGTAGTCTTATGCCTATCTTCTTCTTTAAGTTGAATCTGATTATAACCCGAGAATCCATCAAGCATGGAAATCATTCCTGATTCTGTAACCCTTTGAAGTAGAGTTTCCATCTTGGGAAGGGGGGGATAGTTGTCTTTTGTGCAAGCAATGTTTAAGTTCCTGAAGTCAATGCATATTCGAATCTGTCCAATCTTCTTCCTAGCAACAACCATGTTTGAGCACCATGAAGAATGTCTAGTCTGCGCAATAATGCCTGCTTCTAACATTTTCTGTAACTCCTTTTGGACCAAAGGAGCTAACTTGGGGTTTAACTACCTCAACTTCTGTCTAAAGGGCTTAGTACCTTCCTTAAGAGGAATCACATGCTGAATCACATCCTCCCTATAGACTTTGAGTTCATCATAGCTAAAGGCCAAGACATCCGTATATTCCTTTAATAATTTAACAATTTCATTCCTTTCTTCTATAGGGGTAGTCTTGCCTACTTTTATCAATCTAGGTTCTTCATTAGTTCCGATATTGACTTCTAGGTAATCACATAGCTTTTTCTTTGATTCATCTTTTATCTTATGACCATCCTGTCTGTCAAAATCCCTTTCTGAAGAAACCACTCGTTTAGGTGGGGCCTTTACCTCTTCATCATTTTTTGTGTAATTACAACCTTCCTCTTTCATACTTACGTCTAAGTCTGAAAATTCATGTATGTGAAGCAAAAACTTGACCATTTGTTTGTCATCATCCAAAACCTGCTTGTGATCCTTATTATTCGGAACGGAGGGCCTGAAAATAAGTTCTACTGAAATGTTCTCATCTATTAAGCTGTCTGGAAGTTGTAGTGTGGAAGCTGCTACTACAAGTTCATCGGCTTTCGCATTCTGTTCTCTAGGAATTGCAATCAAATTTATAGCATCTAAGTCATCCATTAAGTTCCAAATTGCACTCCTATATCCCTTTAATCTTTCAGACTTGCAAGCAAACCTATTCTTTAACTGTTGTATAACCAAGTCTGAATCCCCTTTGATATCTAGACATTTGATTCCCCTATCTCTGCAAATTTCTAAACAAAGGAGTAAAGCTTCCTACTCAGCCACATTATTAGTTGCATCAAACTCCAATCTATAAGAATATTTCATCACTTTACCACTTGGAGACTGAAGCACAATTCTGGCAACCTTTCCTGCTCTAGAAAAAGCACCATCAAAGTTCATGTACCACACCTTGTTCAATTCATTATCTTTAACTGTTTCTTTTAAGGGCACTGTTATCCCCGATTTTTAGGGATAACTAGGAGATCATGTCTCGAGGTTCACAGGTCCCAGACATGGAGTACCGAGAGCAGGATTGACCTGAGCATGGCCCTGGAGGGCCCATCCTTTTCTTCTTCCATCAAACTCATCTTGTCAGCACAACATCATCCATCACCTTCGGCTTGGTCTTGTATCGGAAGAGGCTCTTGCTCCATGAGGTAATTGGTCCAGGTATCATGGTATGCGTCACTTTTGATCATTAAAACCTTTAAATATATGCATCTGATTCCTTTTATCTCTAACAACTACTTGGATATTACATTAGCCCACATGACCATGCTCTGGGAAATTGACAGGGTATCTTAGTAAGCCTGTGTCCATAGGTCTGGGTTTGTCACTGGGGGATTTCTGAAAAGCCATCATCTGCTCCCATCATAGCACCACTATTTCATCTTATCTCCCGCTCACCTGTCCCATTCCCTTGGTCCGGGCATTGGGTTGACTTGTTTGAAGGGTTGCACCTTATCTTGTGGGAAGAAGGGGCTAAAGGCCCAGAAGGTAAAAGCAGCTGGTAAAAGATAAAATCCTAGAAATGAAACCTCGAGATGCTTCGCCCAGGGATCCTCGAGAAGGCAATAAAAAGCCTCTCAGCAAGAAACAAGAGGGACCTAGAAAATAACAAACAAGACCTAGTCAAGAGGATAGGGGGTCTCATCACGAGCCAACCTATTAGGTTCATGGGTACCTAACAGTATGACATTGCCACCATCTGGTTACCACGCTAGGGTAGTGACCTTTGGTTGGATGGCCAAGGGAAAGGGGGTCTCATCACGAGCCAGCCTTATCATCTCTATGAAAGTACTTGTGGGTAACATTGTCAGCTCTGGTCACCATGCCAAGGCAGTGTCCTCTGGTTAGCCCTTGAATAAAAAGAAAAAGAAGAAAAAACAAATAAAAGAAAATAATAAAGGCAAGAACGGGCTTGGAAAAATTGTATCCATGATGGGTACAGCTCGCCTTCTACAAAGGCACCCACAGATAAAATTATGCATCCCCAGGTCTCACTCTACCCACATGTCTGGACATCCCCTAGCCACATCATGTCATTTACATGGCTTGGATGAAACCTTCCTGGAGACTTCCCGTTTCTTGTGGATACTAGCCCAATAGGACATCTTGTCTTTTTCTCCAGTCATGTATTGTAGGTTTTTGTAATCTCTTTGAGCTATTGACTGATGTATTAGGGTCTTATGTATATGTTTGATAATATTAATGATGAAAACGTGATTAACATTGCTATGATCCCGGTGACTGATGAGCCCATGGAGGGTGTAGTTTTTGATGTGCAGGACCATGCCCGATGGACAGGTACCATTTGGACTGGTACACATGGGGAGATGATCAGTTCGGACCTCCATGGGGCTGAAGAGCCCATCAGATGGTTGCTGACACCCCATCAGGGGGGCAGAGACAGGACAGTGTTTGACTGAGGTTTTGCACTAGACAAGAAGAGGACGTTCCATCAGAGGCACTTTGGCGTAGCCCGACCTGGGGGGAATGACCCCTTTTTAGTGGACGTTGGCCTTGGAAGGCCCTGGATGCCCCCATCCTCACCATGACGTCATCCAGTTTCATGGACCTTTTTGGAGGCAGACTGGGCAGCAGTGGCACATGTGGCATGTTGGAGAGGCCCCTGAGGGGCTAACGTTTTGCTCCTGGATGTCTCATCTGCCCTAAAAGGGGCTAGCGCCTCCCTTGAAGGGGATTTTACCTTTTTTACAGCTCAGTTAGGGTTTTAATTTGACAATTTAATGTAAAAGCAGTATTCTGGTCTTGTCGACCATTTTTATGACCTAAAATTAATTAAGGTCATTGATACACTATGTATTGAGGAGTTTTAGCCTCATTTTGACATAACACATCACTCACTCATTTAGTGAGGTCTGATTTTTGTGCCCTACTTCGGTAGTTTTGCTGATTTAGTGAGGCACACTTGTTGAAGGAAGACATTTCTTGGCATTTTTGGCATTTCTCTTGAAGGAAGGTTTACAACTAGGGTTTGCATGCTATTTCATGGTGATATGTCAGTGTTTTTTTCTGCAAAACTTCTTGATTGAATGGTTGTAGTCTTATATTCTTGCATATGTTTATAATTTGTTGATAAAAACCCTAGGTGACAAGCACACAATTAGGTCCTTGTTTCATGTCCCCTAAAAGAGAAATTTTCAGCCATTGAAGAAGGAAGGAAGAGCCTAGCCATAGCTACACTCTTATTGCTTCTTCTCCCTGAGCTAGTTGTACTCTCTGAAGTCAAGAAGGAGGAGACGTCCTAGGCCTAGGTTATCTACACTTAGGGCCGTCCTGCTTCTAGGGTTTGGTGATAGAGCCTTGCCTTAGCAACAGTCTCCCTCACCACACTCTATAGTCTTGATTTATCTTTTATGCTAGCCGTTTTTGCCAAGTTGACCTAAGGAAGGAGGAGAGAGCACGAGGCCTTGCTTTAGCAACACCGGAGTGAGCCTCTCTCCCCTAGGGTTTTGATTCTGGGGCTCTGCCATAGAAGCACTTTAGAACCCTTCCCTCCAGTCCTTAGTTTCCTTCAACCCTTGCGTCCTCTTCTAAATTGACTCCATTAACCCTTAGGCATTGATCTTAGATCTCCAGCGTTGAAGCGAAAGTGATCAAATAACTCTCAAAACCTTTGCTAAATTGAAACTCTAACTAACTACTAACCCTAAGAAGGCTGACGTCACCCTTGGTTACTTCATCTTGACGCAACATTTTTCATTTTATAGGCAATTGAATGGTGTTTAAAGCATTTATTGAATAAGGGATTGATTGGATACATTGATTGCTACATCATCTTGATATTTATTGGTGAAGTGATATTATTTCATTGCTATATTAACAAACATTGACTTCGTCAATATTTATTGTTATAATTGCTTATATATTGATATCAGATAGTCTTATGAAGTACTAACCCATTGAATCATAGCCTGCATATATATTGGTTTGTTGTTGCTTTGTTCCGGGCAGGTGTTCTTCTTTGGGCCTACACTTCATTATTGGCTGTTTAACTGGGACTATCTGTTTTGGTGGTGACCTGTGAAGGGGGAACTTTACTTTGACTTTTAAACCTTTGCCTCTTCAAAACTCCAGGTTACCGGGGATGTCTCCCCTGGGCCTAACCTCCCTAAAGAGAAAGAACCTCCCCATCGTGGTGACATTGGGTGGGATAGGTTCTTGTTATGCCAGTTTGGCCTTCTACTTCATAGCCATTTGACCTAGCTACAAACTGTTCGATAACATTTTGGCGCTGTTGCTGGGGAACACTGAGTCAATTCTCCTCAGACAACACATCTTTTCGGTAAGCCTTGCTTTAGAGACCTTTTCTTACAAGTTTACCTGGTGACTCCACTAGGGTGTTTTTCCCCTTTTCTTTGATAATTTCATGCAAATTATCTGGCGACTCCACCAATGACAACCCGTAGTCGGCGACAATACTCAAATCTTTCTACTGTGGCCACTATCACCTTAACAAGCTCTACACCCCTGACTAATCCACACAAGTGTTCTCACCTAGAGACTTTCAGCTGTTTTGAGCTAAGTAACATCCAAGGAGGGTTGCATGACTTACCCAAGGATGCAAGTTCTTGGCTACCACTTTTTCCAGGAAAAACTGTCCCTGGTAACTCACATTGGGCCGAGTTCTGTGATAGTTTTGAATTTCACTTGGTTGGTTAGGAATACCCTGATGTCTTTATGAGACTTTTTGCAAGCTCCCTTGTAGAGGATGCTAAAGTTTGGATTGATGGCTGCCCAAAAGGAAGCATAAAAAACCCTGAAGAACTACAAAAGGCCTTTAGAATAAGGTGGGGCAATAGTGAACATTCACAAGATTCCTATTCTCAATACCTTAGCATTTGCAAAGGATCCTGTGAGAATGTTAGGGATTTCAGTGATAGGTTCAACCTTCTCCTCAAAAAGGTCCGATCAAAGGTAGGCTCAGAACAAGCTATCCTCAATCATTACTTGTTCTCCTTGGAAGGAGTCTTACAGTTCACCCTCAAGGACCGGTCACCTGCAACTTTAGAGGAAGCACAAGACTTAGCCTTTCAGATTGAGAAAAATCTTGAGTTCGAAGACTACATTCTTCAAGTAGACTTTTCACGAGATGATGACCTATGGGATCCTGGTAATAAGCTTGTCATGGAACTTGAGCCCCCAAGAATCCTCCAAGTCGAACTTGCTCCCACCAAAAGAAAATGGAGCCTTTCCCATGAGAGCATTACCCCTTCCCAGGAACCTCCTTTGAAAAAGGGGCCTCCTGAGAATGAGATTGAAATTATGCTACCTGAAAACGTTGAGCAAAATCCTTTGGAAGATTTCCTTCTGTTTATCCACCAAGTAGGGCACCCATTCTCCAAAAATGGTGAGTTCACACCTTTCTATGTCACTCTCCAAGTCAAGGACTTCCTCCTCCGCAATTGTCTCTTGCACCCAAATGCCACAACCAACATAATGACAGAAGAGGTTATGTATCAATTAGGCCTGAGCCTCTCACAAACAAATATCGAAGGTGACTTTGCAAAAGGAATCATTAACAACCTCGAGGTGGCCTTTGACTCTTGCCCCAGCGCTCCCTTCTTGATAAATGTGGTTGTCGTAGATGCTGTAAGTAATTTGGGTATTATCCTTCACAAAGGTCTCATAGAGCACTTAGATGGAAGTTTTCATAGACAACAATCCAAGGCAACTATCCCTTATCCTGAAGGGTGATTCTTCACCATCCACAGTGAACCTCTCGTTGGCTCCCCAGTTGAAACCTCTAATGAGCCAAGTGACCAACTCTTGTGTATCGACAACGACCTCAATAATTGGTTTATCCAGGAAGGAAAGTTAGATGTGGATGCCATTGAAGAAACTGAAGGAATTTGGACTTTGGAGTTCGTTGGATCACACTCAAACTTTGGATCGGGCGTCGGAATAGTTTTGACAGCCCCTTCCGGTGAAGTCTTTTACCATTCATATAGGCTGGAATTCCGTTACACCAACAACATTGCCGAATATGAGGCCTTGATCCTAGGTCTCAATTTAGCAATTGAAAAAGGCGTTACACTCCTAGAGGTAAAGGGAGACTCAGACCTCATTGTATCACAACTTATGATGAGATTTGCCACTAAAAATGAAAAGTTAAAAAAGTATCAAGACATGGCTCAATCCCTTTCAAAATCCTTCAGAATAGTGTCAATTGAAGCTGTTCCTCGAGAAGAAAACCACGTGGCTGATGCTTTGGTTGTCTTTGCTTCTACCTTACAACCGTGCGAAGGACCTCTTCACGACTCATGCAAGATGGAGGTTCTTTTTAGGCCTTCTGTTCCCGATAATTTGGAATATTGGCAAGTTTTCGAGGATGACGATCAAATTATCAGGTTCATGAAGAACAACAAGGAATTCACCGATTCACAAATTGCTTACCTAGTCGACTCCATGAACCTGGAAGTCATTAACCTACAAAGCAATACCTTGACAAAGGGTTGTGTTTCCCTAGAAAGCCTTTTTGACAGGCATGATGTTTTCAAAGGAAAAAGACCCAATAAACAAGCTGAAGAAGCTCTGGAATTCAATATCGGTATAGAAATAGACCCAAGGATGGTCAAAATAGGAAAGGGCACCACTGAGAAAGAAAGGAAGGAGATACTAGCACTCATCTGGGAATTCAGAGCTAGCACTCATCCGGGAATTCAGAGATACCTTTGCGTGGAACTATGATGATTTGAAGGCCTATAGGGGGGATGTCATCCAACACGCCATACCCTTGGTGGAAGGGGCGAAACCTTTCTGACAAAAGCTGAGGCATATCAACCCAAAGCTGGCAGGCCAAATACAGAAAGAGCTCCAAAAGATGGTTGATGTTGGTATCATAGCCCCTATCAGGTATTCTTCTTGGATGTCAAATTTGGTGGTTGTTCAAAAGAAGACCGGTGACATACGCCTATGTGTCGACTTCCTCAACCTCAACCAGTTATCTTTAAAAGACAATTATCCTCTCCCGAACATGGAACATTTACTTCAGTGGGTTACAGGGGCAAGGTTGATGTCTATGCTGGATGGGTTCTTAGGATACAACCAAGTTTTGCTCAAAAGAGAAGATCAACTCAAAACTGCGTTTACTACACCTCGGGGAACTTTTATGTACTTAAGGATGCCATTTGGTCTTATGAATGCCAGTGCTACCTTTCAGAGAGCAATGGACTTTGCCTTCAGAGACCTCATACAAAAAATCATAGAGATTTACCAAGATGACCTTACAGTCGTGTCCAAAGATAGGAAAGACCATCTCTCACACCTCAGGATTGTTTTTGAGCGATGCAGAAAGTATGGTATCTCACTGAATCCCAAGAAATTTGTCTTCGGGATTGATGAAGGAAAATTGTTGGGACACGTGGCCTCGCAAGGAGGAGTCTCCATTGATCCCGAAAGAGTCCAATCAATAAAAGATGCCCGCCCCTTGGCCAACAAAAAGTCTTTGCAATCCTTTCTCGGAAAAATCAACTTCATTCGTAGATTTGTGCCAAACTTTGCCGAGAGGATAAAACCTTTGAGTGCTTTGCTGAAAAAGGATGTTGCTTTCAGATGGGGTGATACGACCAACAAATCCTTTGAAGATATTAAGAATGATATCTCCCAAGCTCCCGTCTTGATCAACCCTAATTTCTCACGGGACTTCATAATATTCTCGTTTGCATCCTAGGATACTATTGCGGGTGTTCTGATGCAAAAGGATGCTAATGATTATGAACACCTCGTAGCCTTTATGAGCAAGGTCCTGAGAGATTCCGAGCTAAATTACTCCATCACCGAGAAACAAGCCTATGGCTTGGTCAAGTCCCTCAAACACTTTAGGAACTACGTCAGTTACAATAAAATCAAGGCTTATGTCCCGTGCCCAGCCGTGAAGGATGTCTTATCGCAACAAGATTGCATGGGTACTAGAGGAAAATGGGTTTCCAAGATCCAGGAGTATGACTTGGAAATAAAACCCACCAAAATAATAAAGGGACAAGGTTTTGCCCAGATGTTGACCGAGAGCAACCAAGAAGCCATACAAATGGGCGAGAGTGAGCAAATAAACGTAATGATCAACGAGTTAGAGCATGATGAGTGGTACTCCGATATCGTCTACTATCTAAAGAACTTGTCTTGCCCCGATCACTTGATAGACTACAAAAGACGAGCTTTAAGATTAAAGGCTATGAGATACTGCTTGACTGAAGACGGACTTGGATGGAGGAATCCTGACGGGGTTATACTCAAATGTGTGAACAAGGAAGAGGCAAAGAAGCTGCTAGAAGAATTGCATTCTGGATACTGTGGTGGACACTTTGCAGCTCGTACTACTGCCCACAAGATCCTGAGGGCCGGATATTATTGGCCAACACTTTTTTCTGATACTCACCAACATGTTCGATCTTGCCAGCCTTGCCAGTACTTCTCTGGTAAACCAAAACTCCCAGCACAACCCCGAAAACCTGTGGTGATAGAGGCACCTTTTCAGGAATGGGGTTTGGACTTTGTTGGGGAATATAAGGACAATTCAAGTAATGGTTACCGATGGATCCTAACAGCCACAGACTATTTCACCAGATGGGTCGAATCTATCCCTACAAAGAAGGCCACCGAAGTAGTCATGAATTTTCTGGAAGACTGAATCATAACTAGGTTCGGTGTCCCTTCCAAGATCACTATAGACAATGCCAAAGCTTTCAGCTCATACGCTCTGGTAGAATTTTGTTTCAAATATGGCATTGTCCTATCCCATTCCTCCAACTATTACCCACAAGGAAACGGATTAGCAGAATCAACCAACAAAAACCTCATGAATATTTTGAAGAAGGTTGTGGGTGAAAATAAGAAGTCTTGGGATAGTAAAATAAAATATGCAGTATGGGCAGACCGAATAACAACAAAAACTTCCACAGGAAAAACTCCTTTTGAATTAGTATATGGACTAGAAGCAAAACTCCCTGTGAACCTTCAAATTCCTATCCTCCGTTTCGCTCAACAATACACTACAGATGCAGAAGTAATCCAAGGAAGGATCAATCAACTAATAGAGCTAGACGAGACAAGAAGGAGTGCCTTTGGTCAAATGGAAAGAAACCAAGAAAAGATAAAGAACACCTTTGACCATAAAGCCAAGGGAAGAAACTTCACCAAAGGAGATCTCGTGCTACTATGGGATAAGATAAGGGAAAAACCTGGTATGCACAAGAAGTTCGATAGTTTGTGGGGAGGTCCTTATAAAATCGTGAGTTGTGCAGGTACAAATTCTTTTAACTTATAGACCATGGAGGGAGAAGTCTTGAAGTTTCTAGTAAACGCTTTGCATATCAAGCGTTACTACCCACCGGAGACTTGAAATCACAGGTAAGTTCAGGTAAGTAGGCATTTTCGTGTATTATACCATTTGCATTTCATGTTAGTTTGCTTCCACATTTGCATATTGACTGTTTTATTTCAGTTTGTATATATATGTCTATATATGCTGGGGTGGCATTACCGCCCCATTTTTGTTATTGATGCCTCTATCGAGTTTGAGCAGGTCTGCAGGTTATGCCAGAGATGCTGAGGTTCTCATGCGCTCTACGGTGAGCACATGTCCCCGAGTTGGAGCCAGATGTTATCCCCGATTTTTAGGGATAACTAGGAGATCATGTCTCGAGGCCCACAGGTCCCAGACATGGAGTACCGAGAGCAGGATTGACCTGAGCATGGCCCTGGAGGGCCCATCCTTTTCTTCTTCCATCAGACTCGTCTTGTTAGCACAACAACATCCATCACCTTCGGCTTGGTCTTGTATCGGAGGAGGCTCTTGCTCCATGAAGTAATTGGTCCAGGTATCATGGTATGTGTCACTTTTGATCATTAAAACCTTTAAATATATGCATTTGATTCCTTTTATCTCTAACAACTGCTTGGATATTACATTAGCCCACTTGACCATGCTCTGGGAAATTGACAGGGTATCCTAGTAAGCTTGTGCCCATAGGTCTGGGTTTGTCACTGGGGGATTTCTGAAGAGCCATCGTCCGCTCCCATCATAGCACCACTATTTCATCTTATCTCCCGCTCACCTGTCCCATTCCCCTGGTCCGAGCATTGGATTGACTTGTTTGAAGGGTTGCACCTTATCTCGTGGTAAGAAGGGGCTAAAGGCCCAGAAGGTAAAAGCAACTGGTAAAAGATAAAAGCCTAGAAATGAAACCTCGAGATGCTTCGCCCAGGGATCCCCGAGAAGGCAATAAAAAGCCTCTCAACAAGAAACAAGAGGGACCTAGAAAATAACAAACAAGACCTAGTCAAGAGGATAGGGGTCTCATCATGAGCCAGCCTATTAGGTTCATGGGTACCTAACAGTATGACATTGCCACCATCTGGTTACCATGCCAGGGCAGTGACCTTTGGTTGCATGGCCAAGGGAAAAGGGGTCTCATCACGAGCCAGCCTTATCATCTCTGTGAAAGTACTTGTGGGTAACATTGTCAGCTCTGGTCACCATGCCAAGGCAGTGTCCTTTGGTTAGCCCTTGAATAAAAAGAAAAAAAGAGGAAAAAGCAAATAAAAGAAAATAATAAAGGTAAGAACGGGCTTGGAAAAATTGCATCCATGACGGGTACAGCTCGCCTTCTACAAAGGCACCCACAGATAACATTATGCATCCCCAGCTCTCACTCTACCCACGTGTCTGGACATCCCCTAGTCACATCATCTCATTTACATGGCTTGGATGAAACCTTCCTGGAGACTTCCCGTTTCTTGTGGATACTAGCCTGATAAGACGTCTTGTCTTTTTCTCCAGTCATGTATTGTAGGTTTTTGTAATCTCTTTGAGCTATTAACTGATGTATTAGGGTCTTATGCATATGTTTGATAATATTAATGATGAAAACGTGATTAACATTGCTATGATCTCGGTGACTGATGAGCTCATGGAGGGCGTAGTTTTTGATGTGCAGGACCATGCCCGATGGACAGGTACCATTTGGATCGGTACACATGGGGAGATGATCAGTTCGGACCTCCATGGGGTTGAAGAGCCCATCAGATGGTTGCTGACACCCCATCAGGGGGGCAGAGACAGGACAATGTTTGACCGAGGTTTTGCACCAGAGAAGAAGAGGACGTTCCATCAGAGGCACTTTGGCGGAGCTCGGCCTGGGGGGAATGACCCCTTTTCAGTGGAACGTTGGCCTTGGAAGGCCTTGGATGCCCCCATCCTCACCTTGACATCATCCAGCTTCATGGACATTTTTGGAGGCAGACTGGGTAACAGTGGAACTTGTGGCATGTTGGAGAGGCCCCCGAGGGGCTAACGTTTTGCTCCTGGATGTCTCATCTGCCCTAAAAGGGGCTAGCGCCTCCCATGAAGGGGCTTTTACCTTTTTTACAGCTCAGTTAGGGTTTTAATTTGACAATTTAATGTAAAAACAATATTCTGGTCTTGTCGACCATTTTTATGACCTGAAATTAATTAAGGTCATTGATACAGTATATATTGAGGAGTTTTAGCCTCATTTTGACATAACACATCACTCACTCATTTAGTGAGGTCTGATTTTTGCGCCCTACTTGGGTAGTTTTGCTGATTTAGTGAGGCGCACTTGTTGAAGGAAGGCATTTCTTGGCATTTTTGGCATTTCTCTTGAAGGAAGGTTTATAGCTAGGGTTTGCATGCTATTTCATGGTGATATATAAGTGTTTTTTTCTGCAAAACTTCTTGATTGAATGGTTGTAGTCTTATATTCTTGCATATTTTTATAATTCGTTGATAAAAACCTTAGGTGACAAGCACACAAGTAGGTCATTGTTTCATGTCCCCTAAAAGAGAAATTTTCAGCCATTGAAGAAGGAAGGAAGAGCCTAGCCATAGCTACACTCTTATTGCTTCTTCTCCCTGAGCTAGCCGTACTCTCTAAAGTCAAGAAGGAGGAGACGTCCTAGGCCTAGGTTATCTACACCTAGGGCCGTCCTGCTTCTAGGGTTTGGTGATAGAGCCTTGCCTTAGCAACACTCTCCCTCACCACACTCTCTAGTCTTGATTTATCTTTTATGCTAGCCGCTTTTGCCAAGTTGACCTAAGGAAGGAGGAGAGAGCACGAGGCCTTGCTTTAGCCACACTGGAGTGATCCTCTCTCCCCTAGGGTTTTGATTCTGGGGCCCTGCCATAGCAACACTTTAGAACCCTTCCCTCTAGTCCTTAGTTTCCTTGAACCCTTGCGTCCTCTTCTAAATTGACTCCATTAACCCTTAGGCACTGATCTTAGATCTCCAGTGTTGAAGTGAAAGTGATCAAATAACTCTCAAAACCTTTGCTAAATTGAAACTCTAACTAACTACTAACCCTAAGAAGGCTGACGTCACCCTTGGTTACTTCATCTTGACGCAACATTTTTCATTTTATAGGCAATTGAATGGTGTTTAAAGCATTTATTGAATAAGGGGTTGATTGGATACATTGATTGCTACATCATCTTGATATTTATTGGTAAAGTGATATTATTTCATTGCTATATTAACAAACATTGACTTCATCAATATTTATTGTTATAATTGCTTATATATTGATATCAGATAGTCTTATGAAGTACTAACCCATTGAATCGTAGCCTGCATATATATTGGTTTGTTGTTGCTTTGTTCCGGGCAGGTATTCTTCTTTGGGCCTACACTTCATTATTGGTTGTTTAGTCGGGACTATCTATTTTGGTGGTGACCTGTGAAGGGGGAACTTTACTTTGACTTTTAAACCTTTGCCTCTTCAAAACTCCAGGTTACCGGGGACGTCTCCCCTGGGCCTAACCTCCCTAAAGAGAAAGAACCTCTCCATCGTGGTGATATTGGGTGGGATAGGTTCCTGTTATGCCAGTTTGGCCCTTCTACTTTATAGCCATTTGACCTAGCTACAAACTGTGCAATAACAGGCACAATGGAATTAGACAAGATGGCATAGTTACCAAGACCTTCATCAGTCCAGTTTAATTCATTTTTGGGCTTCTTGGGATCTTCAACCGATACTTCCTATACACTTCCCTATTCAACTTGAAAGTACTTCCATCTGGGGTAGGGAGAGTAGCATAAGATAGGTCCATTTGTAAACTACCGTCCAAGTCTGCAACTGCTTTTCTATTTAATAACATTCCCCAAACATTTGACACATCAATTACCACAATATCCATTTCAAACATGATGTTCGGAAATGCTGCTAAGTAAACTTGCAAACCCTTAATCAATCCATGCACTTCTATTGTTTGACTGTCCAAGGCACAAATGTTATGATAAGGTCTTGATATTCTTAAGTTCAATTGTTCCATTACCTTCTTAGTGACAACATTTGAAGTGGCTCCTGAATCTAGCATGCAATTCTGTAACACTTTATCGTTCACAAGTAAGGAAAGGTAGAAAGGCTAATTCTTTTCATTCTTCCTGTCTCAATTTTGTAAAATTACTGGCGCATCCTGGTAAGTCGTGGCTACTTGTTTTTCAACAAGACTCTTAGGTGGCTCATTTATGGCTTTAAGCAACTTTTCCTTTTGTGAAGGAATCTTTATGAGTTCTGATACTGGCACCAACATCTTTACATTACTCAACCATCCACCTAAGTCTATATTTAAATCTGCATTAGTTGGCACCTTAGACTTAGGAGGAGATACCTTGGGAATATTGGTTGGACCTTTTTCTTGACTTTTGTTTTCCTTCCTTTGGTCTGTAATGCCTCTAAACCTAGCCATTTCTGCAACTTGTTGAGGGGTGGGCTTGGGTTTGTTATCGCACAATTTGTAGCTAGGTCAAAGGGCTATGAAGTAGAAGGCCAAACTGGCGTAACATGAACCTATCCCACCCAATGTCACCACGATGGGGAGGTTCTTTCTCTTTAGGGAGGTTAGGCCCAGGGGAGACGTCCCCGGTAACCTGGAGCTTTGAAGAGGCAAAGGTTTAAAAGTCAAAGTAAAGTTCTCCCTTCACAGGTCACCACCAAAACAGATAGTCTCGGCTAAACAGCCAATAATGAAGTGTAGGCCCAAAGAAGAACACTTGCCCGAAACAAAGCAACAACAAACCAATATATATTGAAGCTATGATTCAATGGGTTAGTACTTCATAAGACTTTCTGATATCAATATATAAGCAATTATAACAATAAATATGGACGAAGTCAATGTTTGTTAATATAGCAATGAAATAATATCACTTTGCCAATAAATTTCAAGATGTGGTAGCAATCAATGTATCCAATCAATCCTTCATTCAACAAATGCTTTAAACACCATTCAATTGCCTATAAAAGAATATTGCTGCGTCAAGATGAAGTAACGAAGGGTGACGTCAGCCTTCTTAGGGTTAGTAGTTAGTTAGGATTTCAATTTAGCAAAGTTTTTGAGAGTTGTTTGATCACTTTCACTTCAACGCTGGAGGTCCAAGATCAGTGCCTAAGAGTTAATGGAGTCAATTTAGAAGAGGACACAAGGGTTGAAGGTAACTAAGGATTGGAGGGAAGGGTTCTGAAGTGCTGCTATGGCAGGGCCTCAGAATCAAAACACTAGGGGAGAGAGGCTCACTCCAGTGTTGCTAAAGCAAGGCCTCGTGCTCTCTCCTCCTTCCTTAGGTCAACTTGGCAAAAACGACTAGCATGAAAGATAAATCAAGACTAGAGAGTGTGGTGAGGGAGAGTGTTGCTAAGGCAAGGCTCTATCACCAAACCCTAGAAGCAGGATGACCCTAGGTGTAGATAACCTAGGCCTAGGACGTCTTCTCCTTCTTGACTTCAGAGAGTACGACTAGCTCAGGGAGAAGAAGCAATAAGAGTATAGCTATGGCTAGGCTCTTCCTTCCTTCTTCAATGGTTGGAAATTTCTCTTTTAGGGGACATGAAACAAGGACCTACTTGTGTGCTTGTCACCTAGGGTTTTTATCAGCAAATTATAAACATATGCAAGAATATAAGACTACAACCATTCAATCAAGAAGTTTTGCAGAAAAAACACTTACATATCACCATGAAATAGCATGCAAACCCTAGTTGTAAACCTTCCTTCAAGAGAATGCCAAGAAATGCCTTCCTTCAACAAGTGCGCCTCACTAAATCAGAAAATTTACCCAAGTAGGGCGCAAAAATCAGACCTCACTAATGAGTGAGTGATGTGTTATGTTAAAATGAGGCTAAAACTCCTCAATATATACTGTATCAATGACCTTAATTAATTTTAGGTCATAAAAATGGACGACAAGAACACAATACTGTTTTTACATTAAATTGTCAAATTAAAACCCTAACTAAGCTGTAAAAAAGGTAAAATCCCCTTCAAGGGAGGCGCTAGCCCCTTTTAGAGCAGATGAGACATCCAGGAGCAAAACGTTAGCCCCTTGGGGGCCTCTCCAACATGCCACACGTGCCACTGCTGCCCAGTCTGCCTCCATGAATGTCCATGAAGCTGGATGACGTCATGGTGAGGATGGGGGCGTCCAGGGCCTTCCAAGGCCAACGTTCCATTGAAAAGGGGTCATTCCCCCAGGCCGGGCTCCGCCAAAGTGCCTCTGATGGAACGTCCTCTTCTTCTCTGGTGCAAAACCTCAGTCAAACATTGTCCTGTCTCTGCCCCCCTGATGGGGTGTCAGCAACCATCTGATAGGCTCTTCAACCCCATGGAGGTCTGAACTGATCATCTCCCCATGTGTACTGGTCCAAATGGTACTTGTCCGTCGGGCATGGTCTTGCACATCAAAAACTACGCCCTCCATGGGCTCATCAGTCATCGAGATCATAGCAATGTTAATCACGTTTCATCATCAATATTATCAAACATATGCATAAGACCCTAATACATCAGTCAATTGCTCAAAGAGATTACAAAAACCTAAAATACATGACTGGAGAAAAAGACAAAACGTCCTATTGGGCTAGTATCCACAAGAAACGGGAAGTCTCCAATAAGGTTTCATTCAAGCCATGTAAATGAGATGATGTGGCTAGGGGATGTCCAAACATGTGGTAGAGTGAGAGCTAGGGATGCATTATGTTATCTGTGGGTGCCTTTGTAGAAGGCGAGCTGTACCCGTCATGGATGCAATTTTTCCAAGCTCGTTCTTGCCTTCATTATTTTCTTTTGTTTTCTTTTTCTTCTAATTTTTCTTTTTATTCAAGGGCTAACCAGAGGACACTGCCTTGGCATGGTGACCAGAGCTGACAATGTTACCTGTTATCGCACGGTTTGTAGGAAAGATTTGAAAAGCTTGAGTCAAAGGCAAGACCGGCGTAACAGGAGCTTCCCCACCCAATGTCACCTC
>JASDQU010027034.1:0-29486 GCA_032191745.1 Picea mariana
TGAGTGTCCCTTAAATGATCTAAAGTTTTATGGGATTAATATCTTTTCACAAAGACTTTGATTCATCCTATGTTTGCATGCAACATAAACTTATTTCTTAGTTTAACCATCCACAACCCTAACTTAATTGGATTGCGGATTTAGTACATTCAATACACATGAAGCGATGTCAACTATTAACTTTTATTGACTTTGCTCCATATCCATTGGATGCATAGAATTTGCAATCTAGATAAGAATTTCCCTATCCACACTATTACAATTGTGATTAGAAATAATTTGATACAATTATATAATTACGATTAAAAATAATTTGATTATGATTACTATGAAAACATCACTAACCACATACAATGCTTCGTATTCTTGTCATCATTCTATGTATCCACCCCTCAATTCACTCATACATTATCATTTACCGTTAAGGGGTATGCTAGTTATAGCTTTGGAAGAACATCACCGCATTCAATCCCGCCCTCTACATTAACTACTTTCTCTCACCTTCAGTTTCATTCATTGATTATCCTTTGAGCCATATGATCTCTTAATTATTTTTGTTCATGTTTAAAATATTATTTTAATATGATAGTTTCAATAAGTGGCGCTCACTCTATGGCAGAAATAAAGATGGATGTAAATAGTGATAAGTTGCATCTTTTGTATCGAATTGATGAAACTTCGTTGTATACATTTCAATAATATTCATTTGTCTGAACCTTGTTCCTCTCGTCTCTCTTAGTTGAATTGTCATGGATTACTAATTTTAATGAACTTGTATTTATGATTTTCTTAAATTAGCGTTATACACACCTCACTTGCATATAGTTATGAAAATTTACATGAAGCATGCAGTTAAGTAATAATTTAAATTTTCTCCTAGCGAGTGTTGAATAATTAATAACCTATAGCAGTACCATAAAAACATTTCCACACAAAAAAATATTTACTTCTGTGAAGTGGATCATAGAACTAATATTTACTAGTCTTATCATCATAGAAAAAAATGAAGCCACATAGAACAGTGAAGATAATACAACATCGAGGCTTTACAAATTAACATACTGAAGAACTTGAAACAAAATCAGCATGCCCTCTAGCTAAAGTAGAGTAACAAAATAAAATAAACATGCCAAATAAACATGCCCATGATGGGCTATTAGCTCAATCATAGAGTGTTCCACAAGCATAGAGCTAATAAGTACTAGTCTTATCATCATAGAAAAATGAAGCCACATAGAAATGTGAAGAGAATACGACATTGAGGCTTTACAAGTTAACATACTCAGGAACCTGAAACAAAATTAGCATGCCCTCTAGCCAAAGTAGAGTAACAAAATAAAATAAAATAAAATGCGAAATAAACATGCCCATGATGGGATATTAGCTCAATCATAGAGTGTTCTATGAGTATAGCACCATTGTGCTTGGGTTCTGAAGGCTCACTAGCCAAGGTAGACTGACAAATCATACATTTTCGCGTTGACCCTCATTAAATGAGTTAAACTTGGCTCCCATCCATCATTGTCTCACCTAGACTTCTAACATTTCTCTAGCTTGAATATGACTACACTAGCAACATCACTTTTAAATTAATAAGTTAAATCCATTGACTTATTTTGGTAGAAGAAACAAAGTAAAATTCATAATCATAGAAATTTTATGCAGCTAACAAAAATCTTACTAGATCCCTTTCTTACCTCATCGTGCATTTCCTTCCTTGAATCACTTCTAGGGTGCTTTCTATCTAATTACAAAGATACAATAAGATTAGATTCAAGTTAAGGTTGGCCACTTGTATACATCCTTGTTGATTTTTTTTATAAAAGGTATTCGCTTTCATTGAAGTTTCTAAAACCATACAACACGTTTTACTATAAAGCCTTTGCTTTATATTCTTCCACCGGAGAGCATATAACATCAATGTTCAAGTGATCAATAGCTCTTTTCACCATTTTCATATTTTAGTTTATGTGATGTCATATGAATAAATCATCTAAGAAGTGAAAACTCCTAAAAACAATATCTCATGGTGTGGGGTTTGCATAATACATGAGTCACCCTAAATATGCTTTAAGATAACATGAAGGTTATTCATATTTTTCACATGTTAAAGTTCTCCATTAAGTGTCCCTTAGATGATCTAAAATTGTATGGTATTAACATTTTTTCACAAAAACTTTGATTCATTCTATATTTCCACGCAACATGAACTTATTTCTTAGTTTAACTATCCACAACCCTAACTTAATTGGATTGCAGATTTAGTACATTCAATACACATGAAACAATGTCAACTATTAACTTTTGTTGATTTTGATGCATGTAATTTGCAATCTAAATAAGAATTTCCCTATCCACACTATTACAATTGTGATTAGAAATAATTTCATACAATTAAATAATTGTGATTAAAAATAATTTGATTATGATTACTATGAAAACATCACTAACAACATACAATGCTACTTATTCTTGTCATCATTCTATGTATCCACCCCTCAATTCACTCATACATTATCATTGACGGTTAAGGGGTATGCTAGTTATAGCTAGGAGAGCTTCGGAAGAACAGCACCGCATTCAATCCCGCCCCTCTACATTAACTACTTTCTCTCACCTTCAATTTCATTCATTGATTATCTTTTGAGCCATATGATCTCTAAATTATTTTTTTGTTCATGTTTAAAATATCATTTTAATGTGATAGTTTCAATAAGTGGTGCTCACTCTATGGAAGAAATAAAGATGCATGTAAATAGTGATAAGTTGCACCTTTTGTATCGAATTTATGAAACTTCTTTGTATACATTTCAATAATATTCATTTGTCTGAACCTTGTCCCTCTCATCTCTCTCAATTGAATTGTCATGGATTACTAATTTTAATGAACTTGTATTTATGATTTTCTGAAATTAGCGTTATACACACCTCACTTGCATATAGTTATGAAAATTTACATGAAGCATGCAGTTAAGTAATAATTTAAATTTTCTCCTAGCCAATGTTGATTAATGAATAACCTATAGCAGCACCATAAAAACATTTCCACACAAAAAAATATTTACTTCTGTGAAGTGGACCAATCACCAGTATTGTCATGAGGAGGAGGGCGCATTGCATGAAAATTGTGAGACTTGAACTAATTGTGTTAAGCATCTTCGTTGTTTTGACCAGTCAACAGTATATCAAATGAATATATCTAATGCCATATAATTAATTCTCCAAAACTGGGAGTTATTTGATTACATCCACATTCATACCTGTAAATGCCAATAATGTCAACAGGTCGATATTCATCGTATGAAAGGACTGAAAACTGAAACAACCTACTAGCCTGCCACTTACAATGGTTGAAAACTCAAACGGCATGTTCATGGTTGGAAACTGAAACGGTCTGGTTGTGGAGATACAAGAAAATTGCCATGTCGTCGTACTGGAGATATCGAAAATGTTCAAAGTGAATAGGAAGATGATTGTCAATTCAAACCGGGAGTGGAGATGTAAGAAATTTCTCGACCACGGTATTGGAGATAGGGAAGCTGTCGGTGTACAACGTTGCAAAAGAAACCCTAATCACCCCTAATCACGTTAATGAAACAAACTAGAAACAAGCTAACACGTTAAATATCAGAATTTCATTTAAGAAGATAGCAAAAAATAATTGAAATATATTAAATCTTGTCCACAAGCCACATATCCGTAATTAAAAATATGTTTATTAAGGAGATGAATGGCATGCCATATTTTACAATTACTTAATATACACCATTATCATATTGGACATTTTAGATTGGGATAATATAATATTGTTTCTTTTAATATGTTTATAGTTTTGAATTTGGTGCTTTATTAAATGTTTATATCTGTAATTTTTTTAATAATTTAACTGTTCATATTAGAAAATCCTAGAATATTAATTATTTGTTCAAACATGTATAATATTATTATGGTTGATATAATTTGTTGGTCTTTAAGATGTAGGGACTTTAGTGCACTGCTCGTCGTCATTTGTTTTTTATACAAAAATCATATTATATCATACTTTAACTTGAATATGTATAAACCAGTGCATGTTGACCAATCAAAGCTATATAAAAAACTATATATACTTTATATGTAGGAGATGAAACGCATTATTTACCATGAACATCAAAATTGTAGATTATATATACCTTTGTTTAGAATTATTTTTTCCAAAATCAAATAATATTAAAAATAAGTCTCGCATTATTTCTGACATTAAATGTTTTCTTTTCGATCTCTAATACTATGAGGTTAATAATCTTAACAGCCTTATTTGAAGGTGTTAGCGACATTTCTTGCACAGGGATGTTTTCCTCTCCGATTTGAGGCCTCTGATGTAAACACATGGAAGTGGGATTTTGAAAGCCGGTCAAGTGAGTTTTATTCAAAGGCCGTAGCCATAAACGTCAAGTGAGCCTNAAGGATGCGTGGTAGGAGATCGGCGTCATTGAGAAAGTCCCGACAGGGAAGCGCCCATCGGGAAACTTGAAGCCATCGGGATATTGGGGATCTTGGGGCGAGTGATTCATGCACTTTAGAACCGCGATACGCGATTTCCCGATCGGCGGGGAACAACTGTCAATCATGGAGGATAGGTGGCGGGCTTTCACGACAGGAACAGACCGTTGACAGGTCAACAACCATGTGCCATCGGGTTTCAGGGAATCGCGAGTCCTGGGGACTTGTGTATCGAGACATCAAAAATGCAGAAACCTCGACAAAAGTTTGGCTCAGGTCATATAAGAGGTTGTCATATCGACCATAGTATAGCCAGGAGGGCTAACCCATTCACACGCTCATCGGAGAATCAATGATCGAGATTTCAAAGGGTCAAGAGCTCTTGACAACGAGGAACGCGAAACCCCAAAACCCGATACAGAGTCGGGGAAAGGTCATGGTGAAGCACAAGAGACCATGAGGAAAGAGGAAGAGACCTGTGGACTGGGTTGGGTTTTTCCTCAGGGATTCCACGCGAGGATCCAAAGAGCCGCTTCGGCTCAGCAATGAATGAAGGAAAGAGAGGGTGGTTGAGGCCTCACCTCAATCAGTAATTGCAATGCCTAGATGGTCTGACCAGCAGTCTGTTCAGGAGGGTCCTGTGTACCCTTTCTTCCAGAGAAGCCATGCCCGATTTCACGACCAGTCAGAGGAGGTCTACACACGCTAGCTCGACATTTAAATGGCTCAGCTACTCCACTTCCTGGAGCCATGCACAATTAAGATGGCGTCTTCCATGGGCACACGATCGTCCTAAGTCTGCATGGGCAGACTGTCATAAGTCATGCAGACGCAATTATTTAATGCAGCGTCTTGTTTTTTCCTGCTGTGGTGGTTTTTTGAGTATATGTAGGCATTTTTACCATTTTTGTAAGGATCGATGGTTGAGTTGAGCTCCCAGTTGTAAAGTTTTAATGAAGCACTGTTATTCTGGTTATGTAGGAACTTTGGAGACTTCTTGCCTTATGAATGCCAGTTTCTTTCATGTCTTTGTTTACACTGTGTTAGAGCAGCTTGGAATTGGAGGATCCAGTCGAGCTGTAGCTATTATAGGATGATGTTGTAATGAATAACTGTAATAGTTACAGAGCCTCGAATTGGTTTCTGTGAATTCTTTAATGCTTAATGACTTGGAATTGGAGGATCCAGTCAAGTCCTCTATTCAATTTCTTGAAGCCCCAGACCAGGAGGATCCTGCGTTTAGATTTTTTCCCCTACAAACTGTTGCAAGCCTGTTGCCCAGAGCTATTTGTTCATTTTCTCCTAAGTCTTCCCCCTGCCCATCTTTAAATCAACCCACTGGCTGAAGTTAGGATTCCAGACCTCCTTTGTTCTTTACGTACCAGATCCAGTCCCTGAGTTAGAGTGATACCTCTTCGAGCCATTATCTCCATTTGATCATCCCTTTAAAACAAAACGTGACATAAACTGATGGGTGTCGGGCTCTGCTCCTGCAAGCAATCCAGGAGTGACTTCTGACGCTAACATTTCTGGCACTGTTGTCGGGGACGAAGTTGAAGATTTTCCCTAGGTAGAATGACAACGAGCTTCTGATTCTGAGGGTGCATCAGATATGAGAACCTTTGAAGATTGGACTTGCACCTGGTGACTCCTCTGAGGTCATTGCACCTGGCGACTCCTCTAAGGTCATTACACCTGGTAATTCCTCTGTTGCAGTGCCTCTGGCTACACCTGGTAGCACTTAGAAGACACAAAGCTCAGTTTCGGTCTTTGATGGTGAACGAAGACTGGACACACTCGTTATAAATAGCATTCACCTGCCGACTCCACATTTAAAAACTCCATTGGAGGGGATTCTGTCGACAGGAGGAAATCCATGTCGAAGGGAAAGATCAAGTATCAGTTTATGAGCTTGCTGCATGAAGTTCTATATTTCTTTATCAGCTCATTCTTCCCTTTCCCTTCATTTATAGAGATTTTTTTCCTCTGCTTTATGCATTCTGATGTCCCTGAGCCTCCTCTTATCCACTCAACCTTGGAAGAAGAAAGCATACCCTCTTCTTGTGTTGTAGATACCGATATTGTGCTTTCTCCTCTGCCTATCCTCAAAGATGAGATCTGCATCACACCTCCTCTTCGAGTCGAATGCCCTTGTAATCCTGAGGAGGTTGAGGGTAATTCAAAGTCTTCTCAGACCTTGTTCCCCCCTGTTTTTCCTATCGAGCCCTCCCAGCCTCTCGTTGAATCCCCTGATCAACCCACCTCTTTTCAAGTCAAAATCAGAAGTAGGTTGTTTAAACCTCTGCAGCTACCATATCTCCTTAACCCTTATCCTCATGATTTCTTTGGATATCTTCCTTGATTTCCTGGGGAAGGTCGTGTTACAGCCGAGAAGCATATGGAAGCCTTTGAGACCCTTGTTGATCAGTTCGAGATCATTCATGAGAATATTGTCATGAGAATGTTCTCACTTTCCCTGACTGGAGATGCTGCAGCGTGGTTTAGATGTCTAGAGACCGGTTCTATTGGTTCCTGGACCGAACTGTACCATGCTTTTTTAAAGGGTTGGGGTGAGAACAAGTCCCTTGATCAATATTGATTCGAGTTTAATGCCTTGAGGAGAGGGGAAGATGAAGCCTTGATTATTTTCAATAGAAGATTTTTTAGTGCTTATCATAGCATGCCTGTAGAGATCAGACCCACAGAGACTACTGCTATGGTGTACTATATCATGGCTCAACATCTAGAGCTAGTCTTCCTCCTAAGAGAGAGGAAGTCCTCATCATTGATACATCTGTTTGAGGATGCTATAGAGGTTGAAGAAAACATCAGGGCAAGCAGGTGGAATCATAAGCAGGCAGATTTGCATATACAGGAGGAAGAAGACTATCAGTCTGTTTCAGAATTTGAACAAGGATTTAGCAATTATGGATCAGATATGGAAAAAGAACCCAGAAGTGGTCATTATGACCTAGAGCTTGTTGCTCCTTTAGTGGAATATCATCTTTCTGGGGTAAAAGTTGTGGCTGCAGAAGATCCTGAGTGGCTTTTTGAGAATGGAGAGGGACATTCTCTTGTGAGCAGAGAAATTTTTGCAGAGGAGCATCCTGGTCTTCTGAAGCGGCCAGGGTTTTGTCATATTCCCCATAATCCGGTGGTCATACACATGGAGTCTTACATTTCAGATTTCCTGGAATGTTCTATAAAGATTAATCCACCAATACTCGCAAGGGAGTATTGCGTTATGAAATATTTCCAAGACCACATTATAGAGCATGTTCCTTTATTGATTAAGGAAAGGCCATTTGTGGAAATCAACTCTACTGGGCTTGCAAGAAGCACAGAGAATCATAAAGAGGGAGGGATTAGTAGACAACTCACCTCCTGTCCAGAGCCTATTCGTGAGCAGGTGTCGTCTGGCATTAGCCGACCTGCATCTATCCTCCGGCCACTTGTGCATTCTGAAGGCAGCGAAGAGGATTTACCATCCTCATGGCAGATGCTCTGAGTGCCCCTTTTGAAAATATTATTGAAGATTTCTTGGACATGTTAGCATCTGCCCCCGATGAGCCTGCTATCTCAGAATTAAACGGAGAAGCCATTGTGGAAGAGGATTGTCCTCTCTTCCTTCACGATATTTCCCACGATGTATTTACATTTGGGATTGAAGGGAAGGATCGGGAGGCTGTTCCTTTTTTACCAGATGGGGGAGTGCACGAAGCAGATGAGGAAGAACCAGAAGAGCTGCTGAGCACATATTTCATTTCAGAGCCTGTTTGTGGACAGGTGTCATTTGGCATTGCTCAGCATGCATCCGTCCTCCACCCACTTGTGCACTTTGAAGACATCGTGCCACAGGTGAACAACCGCGGAGGACAAGAGATGTCTTCTGGCCAACTAATCTCCCCTGACATTATATATTGTGACCCTATGGGGGCCTATATGGAAGGGTGCTTCGCAAAGGATTTGGAGCCTATAAATTTATTCCCCTTCTCAACTTTTGGGAGTATGGACATCGTGGTTAACCTCATCTTCATCTGGCTGTCATACCTCCCTGGCATTTTATGGAGCATCTGTGGTAAAGAGAAGGGACGAATTAATGAGCAGCATGGGTAGCTATGGTGTAAATTTGCTTTCACCTAGCTCATATATATTCAGTTTATTAGTTTAGGATTGTATATAAATAAGCTCCTTTGAGCATGTATCTTTAGTTTGTTACTTTTATTTTTCGGCCTGTATTCTCAGCAGCGGGATGTTTGAGCATGACTCCATAGCCCAACAGCAAGGCACTGAAGCTGTAGAAGGAGTTCTTAGAGCATCGCGGGGACGACTCTATCCCCCATGGAGCCTAATGTTAGCGACATTTCTTTCACAGGGATGTTTTCCTCTCTGATTTGAGGCCTCTGATGTAACCACATGGAAGTGGTATTTTGAAAGCCGGTCAGGTGAGTTTTATTCAAAGGCCGCAGCCATAAACGTCAAGCGAGCCTGATCATGGACACGAGAAATAGCGAAAGAGATCTAGACCGTCCATCTGAGAAAGGATGCGTGGCAAGAGATCGGCGTCATCGGGAAAGTCTCGGCAGGGAAGCACCCATCGGGAAACTTGAAGCCATCGAGATATCGGGGATCTTGGGGCGAGTGATTCATGGACTTCAGAACCGTGATACGCGATTTCCCGATCGGCGGGGAACAAATGTCAATCATGGAGGACAGGTGGTAGGATTACTCGACGGGACTGGACCGTTGACAGGTCAACGACCATGAGCCATCGGGTTTCAGGGAATTGCGAGTCCCGGGGACTTGTGTATCGAGACATCAAAAATGCCGAAACCCCGACAGAAGTTTGTCTTAGGTCATATAAGAGGTGGTCGTATCGACCATAGTATAGCCAGGAGGGATAACCCATTCACGCGCTCATCGGAGAATCGCCGATCGAGATTTCAAAGGGTCAAGAGCTCTTGACAATGGGGAACGCAAAACCCCGAAACCCGATACAGAGTCAGGGAAAGGTCATGGTGAAGCACAGGAGACTGTGAGGAAAGAAGAAGAGACCTGTGGAGTGCGTTCGGTTTTTCTTCAGGGATTCCACGCGGGGATCCAAAGAGCTGCTTCGGCTCAGCAATGAATGAAGGAAAGAGAGGGTAGTTGAGGCCTCACCTCAATCAGTAATTGCAAGTCCTGGAGGGTCTGACCAACAGTCTGTTTAGGAGGGTCCTGTGTACCCTTTCTTCCAGAGAAGCCAGGCCCAATTTCGCGACCAGTCGGAGGAGGTCTACACATGCTAGCTCGACATTTAAATGGCTCAGCTACTCCCCTTGCTGGAGCCATGCGTAGTTAAGATGGCGTTTTCCATGGGCACACGATCATCCTAAGTCTGCATGGGCAGACTATCAGAAGTCATGTAGACGCAATTATTTAATGCAGCGTCTTGTTTTTTGCTGATGTGGTGGTTTTTTGAGTATATGTAGGCATTTTTGAGCTGAACCAAGCAAGCTATAACATGAAACTGAAACTAGTCATCGCTAACCTCAATATCGAGATAATAAGTTCACTGTGAAGAGAAATCATGGTCATGTCTACTCTCTATGGATTAAGCTCAAGTAACTTTTAGATGATTCATATTTGGCCTGATTGATTGGTAGTAGATATATGTATTAGGGTGGATTTTAAGTGTTGTGAAAGGCCATTTTTATGTGAAACCATTTCAAAAATATATACATATATAATGTCCTACTAATACACATCGCTCAAATTTTATGTGCTATTACAGCCTTCCATTGCACACCTTTTAAAAAAAAAATCAAACTAATATCCAAAACAAAATTACATAGATACTCAAAGTAGATATTCATATTCATTTGCATATGTCTGTGGAATTATACACCAATGCTTAGGTAATGGATTCTAGGTAGTAAGGTTTACATGTCTGTGTAATTTGACACCAATGTCTAGGTAATGGATTGCAGGTAGTAAGATTGAGAGAGGAACTTCAAGCCACAAATCATTCTCGGCACATGCTAAAGGAATTCAACGTAGGTTAAAGGAATGTGACCAATTAGCCATTCTGGCTTTGGAAGCCAGATAGTTTTCATAAACAAAAGATGTAAATTTTTATGCAGAGCATGATATTGTGTTTAGGTAGGCATTGTTTTTATAATGTAGTTGTGCTAGCACAACCACATTATAAAAGTGGTTGATATAAGTAAAGAAGTGAATATCCAAGATAACAAAGAATCCATTGTATCACGTTGTTCTTTCTAGACCTCGCCATCCATTTGATTACCTCTCTTGTCTGTTTTCCTACCTGATTTGTTTGGTTACGAGTGTGAATGTCGGGTGAACCTATCACATTAGAGAAGTCTATGGAAGATATTCTCATGGAGCTCATAGATGAGAGAGTTATGTATGTAGGAATATAGGTGTCGTTGACCAGGGGAATGCAAGCATCCCCCTCAACTGGACGTCATTCTAGTCGTGCTACTGAGAAGTGAAGCAAGCACCGCGACGATCTAGCTAACGTTAAGTAGATCCCATTGGTCTTGCCATAATATATACCTTCTTTGGCTGGCGCGGTTAAATGCGATAGTATCCCATGCAAATTTGAGTATACATTGATCATTGCATACATCTCGAAGGGGATACACATAGTTGGACCCCAGTTAGGACAGATCCCAGAATTGAAGAACAATGAATTTAACCTCGGTGATAGAAATAACTACGCCATTCTCGCCCTCCATAGGTATTTGATGAGGAAGACTGGGAGGAAGCCGCACATAGTCTCCTAACCATGGATTAGGGAGCTAGCATAATCAACGATCCTGAATGTAATGAGGATTCCTCACTTTGGCCGACATCAGGAGGTTAACGCTTGCATTAAAATCCATTTTTCATGCTACCATGGAGGGTATATGTGGCTCAATAGGCGTGTTACTATGGATCTGACATTGATCCACTTGGTTATAGGACTGAGCATCTAGGTACTAGACCCTCACCAGTTCTACCCAAGGAAGACTTGAGATTCTCCCTGGCACAACGCATAAAGGAGGATTATGGTGATGTAGAAAAGGAAAAGTGAGGCTAGTAGGTAGCCTCTATCTAGGATGGCGCAATATGCCTAGATTTTCATCTTATAGTTGGCAAGATCATCAGAAAGAACCATCCCACACAAGTCAGAGGATTTGTTGTAGACATCGCAGGAAATTGCGTGGAGGGGATGCATATGAACTGGGCAAATTACCTCATCAACGATATCAAGAAAGACTGTCACGAAGCACATGATAAGGGATATGAATTCCATTTCAGTTGGTTACTGGTATTGATTTTATTTGTTGCTTGGCAGATGCCGGAAAGAGTGACATTTCTAGAAGTTGATCCATCAGAGTCATTGGCTGCAAGGTTCTCCAACTTCTGGTATATAAATGATATGTCGAAGCAGTGGAAGTCGAACGTTGTGTTCCATGCCTACTACCAACAATTGAAGCATGTTATTGAGGCAGTCCCACGCATGACATTGAACAGATTGCACCAGTATAGACTGCTAGCAAAGTTCCGCGTAGATCGACACTTTATTTATATCACTGCGCGTAGGAATGAAATCAAGGAGAAGTTGTAGTACTATTATAAACCAACCGACGAGGATATGGAGGAGATCACCAAATAATGGTCGATAGAGTTCCTTGTACTGGTTGACAATGAAAAACTCTCTGAACCCGACATCATTGGAAGCCCCTTGGTCACCTGGGTCGAGCATGTCGGGCATAGAAGTGCAAAGAAAAATAAGAAAAAGGAGGAATTGTAGAACATAGAGACTGATGAGGAGGACACCACCTCAGAGGAAAGTGGGCCTCACTCTCCCTCAAGAGGAGGAGGAGGAGACGAAGTAAATCAAGAAAGAGGAGGGAAAAAAGTAGAAAAGCTAGGAAAAGGATAAGTTACACCGCCGAAGGATCCCCTTACCAAGGCTGAAAATCAAAGAAAAGGAAGGTTTCTCCGCAGAAACCCTCGGCAAGAAAGAACACGTGCGCCAATAATCCCAGTATGAAGTCCATTCTCACAGAAAACTATGTCGATCTAATCATCATAGTCATAGAGGATGCTTTAGAGGATATCTTGCAGCGATATGGAGAAAAGCAGGGGACGTTGTATGAAAGAGTCGAGAAGGAGGTAAAGGAGATATATCAAGCCATCCATTCAAGCCGCAAAATACCCACTATGATTTATTCATCCAAGATTGCAGAGTTGGGGGACGAACCCACGCAATTACGAAGACTAGCATATCCAACAAAGGCTCGGCTTCAACAATTCCAGGAAGAAAAGGAACATGATACATAAGCCTTGAAGCAAGAAAAGGAGGAGGTCGTGGAGAAACTTTGAGTTGTGCAGTCCTGTGTAAACGCCTACAAGAAGGAGAAAGGTGAAATTTGGGCGATGTTCGAGCAGAACAATGTGAAGATACAGAAAGAAAAATACCAGTTGCTTGTAGAGCAGACTGTGGTCAAAGAAGCGATGACTAAAGCACTTTTCTCTATGTCGAGCTTGTCACAGGAGGAACCAGAGTTAGTTGAGATGCAATTGGGGAAGCTCAATGAAGCCATTCAATAGCTTCAAGCAGGTATAATGGAGTTAGAGATCCAAGCAGTGTCGAGCACTTTACAAGAAGTGCACGACCAAAGGAGGAAGCCGTTAAGAGTTCAGTTGGAAGGATTAGGACCCTTGACTTAGAATGTAAGAAGTTGAGTGATAGAAGTGTGTGGACCTATGAATGCCTTGCAGAAGATCCGGAGCTAACGAAACTTGAAGCACAACTCCAGGAAGCGCAACAATAAGAATCCACCGTGCAAGAACAGATGAATCTACTCACTGCGGTTGAGAGAATGAAGAGATCACAAGAGAAGCACGCAGTCCAACAACAGATTATTGCGATCTAGAGTAGAGTCATGGAAGTTACACAAAGAATATAGCTAGTGTAGGACAAAGCCTACACTATTTTTGAATAGATTGAAGGACAAGGCTCATAGCTAGACCAAGTGGTTACGATAGTGGAACAACACCTGGAAGGGCTTGTTAAAGAGAAAATGATTAAGGATTTTGTCGAGAAGGAGGCTCTAGTGAAGTAGAAAGTTGAGGAAGACCGAGCTAATATTGGGGCCTTTGAAGCATTGTTTCCCAGATCTGAGTGAGACGAGATGAGTCACAGGTGAGTGTTGGGGGCCTGTTGGCCCTTGACCAATTTTTGAGGAAATATTGGTAGTGGTTGACTAGTTTTGGGACTTTGATGGTCTGGTCGAAGCTGAAGTGCTAAGGCAGAGTTGATATTGTGGGATCTCACTTATTTTGTGTGCTTTTGGACCCAACAAAGGGTTTACTAGGGTTTATGTAACAAGTTATGGGATGTCAGCTCATGGGTTTACCCATGTTTAGGCATTTTTGTTAATATATAAATAAGTAGCTAAGCGATGTAAGAAGCCTGGTTGGTGGGCTATGTGGAGTATATGTTGCAAGTGTTAATTCTTGTCTTTGTGCAAGAGGTTGTACGTGGCTTTGTGAAAACAGATGATGTAGAGTGAGGCTTTGTGCCTTGACCTTATTTTGGGAAGGAGAATTTAGTGCACAACGCACAGATCTCCTATCCTATGTGGAGTTTGGCTCTATGGCTTTGTGCACATGAGAATATGAATGTATGAATATTGAATACTAATAAAGAAAAAGAAGTCGTTGGTGGACATAGCCCCACACTAGGGTGAACCACATATATCCTGTGTCTTGATGTGCTTTGTGCGATGTGAATTATGTTGTTTATTTGCTTAGTTTTGTTGTTATAATCTATGATGAATGCATATGATGTTGTTTCTTAGTGCTTAATGGTATTAAAGATGAATAAATTCTAGTTCCAAGCTAATGTTATGTGCTAAGTGATTGTAAGTGAATGATCTTGATTGTTACTGCACTGATCAGTAATAAGAGTTAATCTATGATGTGAATGAGACTCATGAACTAATACTTATTGTTTTCTAAGTGCCCTCTTGAGTGTTGTAATCAAATATCTATGTCCCAGCTTGGTTGTAGACACATGAGTCCACCACCTCCCTTGCCTCTACCTTGGATGAGACTTCATCTGCTTTGCAGGTGTTTCCGAAAGGGTCGGTAGTTAGGGTTTTATTGGTGCATTGTTTAAGCGTTCAACCCTGGGTATAGCCCTTGTGCCAACAATGCTTAGGAGGTCAAAATCTAAGTGAGGTGAAGGCATGCTTGAAGAAATTAGTCCTGAAATTGGTTCAAGGGGATTTACTTGAAGGAAATAAATAGAGAATGAATAATTTATGTTTTAGGATGATGATAAATTTTGAAGTATGTCCCTTGAGATGAAAAATATGGTTAAGGAATTGTGGGAAGACCTACAAAGATGGATAGAAATTCCTGATCAAAATGAAGCTAGTCCAGTTGAAACAATGGTAAAAACTGAAGTAACTGAAGGAGGAGGAGAAGGTGAATAACCTCTAGTCTCTCCTTCATCCCCATCATGATCATGATCATGATCATCCTCATCAACGTCATCTTCCAATGGAAATGAACATTCTACTAACAAGAGGAAAAAGTGTTCTAAGAAGTCTTCTCATTCTCATGAGTTTCCTTTGTTAAAGATGGATTTAAATTTTTATTTTCCTACATATGATGGAGAATTGAAGGTAGATAAGTTGGATAATTGGGTCAAACATATTGAAGTGTATTGGAGAGTAAAAAAAATCATACATGATACTTCAAGGACATAGTTGATTACTCTTCTCCTGAGCGAAACATTGTTGATATGGTGGGACAGTCAAACACAAGATAATATTATTCAACATGCTAAAAGAATTTAATCTTGGACTGAATTTGTTGTTGCATTAAGAAAGAAATTGTATCCATTAGCTTACATGAAAACATCAATGATTGCTTGGAAACATCTGAGACAAGGAAAAGAGAAAAATCTTCACGCTGATACACATGAATTTAAGAGGAAGGCATTATCTTTGGGAGTTCCATTACATACTCCTGAGACTCTTCCAAAGTATATTGGTGGTATCCACTCACATATTTTCCATACTATATTGATGTTTAATCCTACTAATATTAACAAAGTATCAATAAAAGCTACACATCTTGAATCCAACAAAGGAAAAAATGTTGATGATGACTCATAGGAGCCACATGAACTTGAGAAGCAGTCGAAGGGAAAAGGGAAGAGTAAGAAGATAGCTACAATGAATAAGGATGAAGAGAAAAAGCCTACATGTTCTCACTGTGAGAATAAAGGGCATGATGAGAGTCGTTGTTGGAAGTTTCATCTGGAATTGAAGCCGGAGTGGGCTCAGCCTAGGAAGGATAAATAGAAGACCATGACAATGGTGCAAGATCTTGGATCAGATTTTGAGGATGAAACTAAGGTTACAGCTATGGGAATGAAAGGTAAATATTATGTTGCAAGTTTCAGTTCATGTAATTCTTCTTCAACGTCTAAAGTAATACCTTATGGAAGGAAACCAAAAGACATGTTTCATTTTCAGGTTATCTGAAATCACACTTAAATTGATACAATTGTTGATATTGGATCACAAGGGAATCTTATTTTAGATCACGCTGTTCATAATTTGGGATTGGAAGCTAAGCCTCATCTCAGACTATATCATTTGGGTTGGATTTGTGATAATGCTTAGGTACATGTAAATAATAAATGCAAGACACAATTCTTGATCACATATAATTTCATTGATGAGGTAGAGTTAGGCGTGGTTCTACTCGTAATTTTTAGGATGGTCTTGGGAAGTCCATACTTGTATCACATAAAGGCCATTTTATACAGGGAACAAAAAAAGTATCATCTCTTAAAGGATGGGATTGCATTCATTGTGAGAGCTCATCAAATGAAGATGAATTTAAGAGTTTTCACCAGAGGGAACATGATAGGTAATGCTAGTATCCAGGATCTAGATTTACATGATACAAATGAAAGAATAATAGGTCCTTTGGTTGATGTCATTCCTGTTAAGAAGGGAATATATATTGATGGTTCATTATCTTTTGCATATGTATATTTAGTTTTGTTTTTCATTTTATTACTAATCAGTAGATTATGGTTTACTACTGCAACAATGAATGGTGGAGTTTGTGAATTTAAGGGAATGGTTAAATTGGTCAGCAATGTTGTTTTAGTATTTATTATGGTTGTGATGAGTTAGGTGTTGATTATCCAAGCAGGATGGGTCGATGATAATGGGAATCTGAGGAGAAATCATTCTCATTTGATTTCTAAATAATCCATACTTTTGGAGGTCCAAAAGTCCTCTAGTGGGAGCAGTGATCCAAGAGGATCTAAGGAACACTCATAGAGGTCCAAGAGGATCCAAAATTCTCACATAGGTCCTAAGGGGTCTAGAAAAACTCAAAATTTGAGTTTCTCAAATGATCAATAAAACAACATTATTGTGTAGAGCTCATTTTCAAATTTTCAATGCTGCAAGGGACAAGTCAAACAAAGCTCGTATGAAAAAGTTATAAGCGGTCAAAGTTCAGGTCAAATAGGGAAACGTCAAAGGATGACATAAACATGGTACATGATGACATCAATAGGGTGTCACATGTCACCACTTAAATGGTTACATATGGAACATGGTCGTACATAAGGTGACGTGGCATATCCAATTGGAAAGTGAGTTAGTGACTGAGTTGGAAATTTGTACCTCCAAGTGAATGAGTCAAGTATTTCCATCTGGCAACATCAGCCATTGAGAGGCTGCCCTGTGGAATCCTCCCATTGGAAAATATTGGTTAATGTATGTTAAAATTATGAATTCAAAGGGGGTTGAACCTGTGACCTCCATAACCTCCCAAAGCCCTCACAACATCCCCATTACCATCGTGCCACTCTATTGTTTCTTAACATATGTATGTCATATATTTTGTTTAAGGTTTAAATGTCGAACAATTGAAGGGGGGAAGGGTCAAGGGACTAAGGCATCGACCCTTATCCCTTGGTCTATGTATTAACCCATATAACCATGTTTAAAAGACACACAGGGAGGCTAGTAGATATACCAACGAATTCACATATGGTATATACCATATGTTATAACAAGCAAAAAAATGTGTGCTATATATATCAAATCTATGGGTTTAGAACCCCAAACCTTCCCCCAACCAACAACCTACATTAATCTCTGCTAAAAACTTTTCTAAATATGGCATTCGTTACAACAACCCTGAACATAATGCATTAATTAAGATGTCGATGTTAGCGTGAAGTTCTGGTATGTTTTGGGGGGGCTTGTGCCCTAGAGGAAGCCATGACAAGGGGTGTGTTGTATGTTGTATCCTTTCATTTGTTGGATAATAAAAAGTAAGGATGTAGAGATTTCTTTGGTGGACATAGCCCACACTTGATGAACCACATATATATGTGTCTCTATTTTATTATGTATCTTCTATGTTTTATTTCTGCATTTTTTTTATTTACTTCTTTGAGATCCTGTTTTTATAACAACTAGCATTAGAAAGAAAGGTAACTTGATGGAAAATAGGGTTCCTGGTTTGAGTGGGAGAAATGGTGGAAGATGGAAAGTTTAGGGTTGATAAATTTAAGGGCCAAAACTAACAATTACAAAAGATGCAGATAGAAGATTATTTATATCTAAAGGATCTATTCCTACCATTGCATGGAATAGTAAAGAAGATGAGGACCATGGAGGATGAAGAATGGGAGGTTCTTAACAGAAAGGCACTAGGAATGATACGGTTGAGCCTAACAATGTTGGTGGATTTCAATATTTTGAAAGAAAAGACAATGAAAGAGTCGATGGACGCATTGGCTAAACTATATGAAAAAACCTCACTGTCCAATAAGGTATTTCTAATGAAGAGATTAATTAATATGAATATGTGAGAAGGTGGGTCTTTTGGAGATCATTTAAATGAATTTAATACAGTTACTAATCAGCTAAGTTCTATAAAAGTGGAATTTGATGATGAGGTGAGGGCTCTTCTAATATTATTCTCATTGCTAGAAAGTTGGAATGACTTGGCCATGTCTGTAAGTGACTCTATCTCTGGTTCAAACATTTTAAAATTTTATGATGTTGTTGGTGTTATCCTTAGCGAGGAAATGTGATGAGAAATCACAAGTGAGACATCAGGTAATGCCTTAAACATGGATAATAGGGGAAGAAAAAAGAATACAGGAAAGGGCCCGTGGAACCATGGGAATTCTAGGAAGGGATGATCCAAATCAAGAATGGGAAAGATAGAGTGATGGAATTGTGGGAAGAAAGGACATCTGAAGAAAGACTACAAAGATCCAAAGAAATAAAGAGATGGACAAGAGGAGAAAAATCTGGAAGAAAATGTAACAGATCATGTGTTACAACATGGTTTTATTCTTTATGTAGATAATATTTTTGAGTGTTGGGTAGTAGATTCAGGGGATTCATTTCATGCCACACCCCGTAGGAAACATTTTCTAGATTTTGTTCAAGGTCATTTTGGAGAGGTTCATTTGGAATGGGAAAAGTAAAAATAAAGCAAAGGAATGGAAACCAGTGGTCATTGAAGGAGGTAATATATGTTCCATATATACAGAAAAATGAAATTTCAACACAGAAATTGGAAAGTGAAGGTTGTATATCCATATTTACAGATAAGGTGTGGAAGGTCACCAAAGGATCACTAGTGATAGAAAAAATGAGAGAAGGTAGGTACATTATATTTATGTACTGGTAATAATGAATATTCTCTCTCTTTAGCTTCTACATGAGTGGATACAACATTGCGGCATCATAGGCTTGGACACATGAGTGATAAGGGGATGGAGATACTTCACAAAATAAATTTGTTTCCATAACTTAAAAAAAATGATTTGGATTTATGTGATCATTATGTTTATTGAAAACATAAGAGATTTAGATTTCCCAAAGTCAGAAAAGAAAAGAAGAGTGAAAGGCTATAGATTGTTCATACATATGTATAGGGACCATCTCAAGAATGATCTTTTGCTGGATCTTGTTATTATTTACTTTTATTGATGATGCAACTATAAAAACTTGGGTTTATTACATTGGACAAAAATATGATGATTTATGTGAGCATTATGTTTATGGAAAACATAAGAGATTTAGATTTATCAGAGTCAGAAAAGAAGAGAAGAGTGAAAGGCTATAGATTGTTCATAGATATGTATAGGGACCATCTCAAGAATGATCTTTTGCTGGATCTTGTTATTATTTTCCTTTTATTGATGATGAAACTATAAAAACTTGGGTTTATTACATTGGACAAAAATATTATTGACTTCATCAGGGGCTACTTCGTCACCGAGCTTAATTTGTGTATTGTCGTATGTTAGAGTCAACCCCAGATGAGGATTGAAATCGTCGAGAACGCGTCCGATAACTCCCGATTCCACTAGCCTCTGCCTTATGTCCTGATTATGCGCCATTCTTTCCACAACTCAAGGCGCGAGAACCTGAGATTAAGAAAAATGAAAAAATGGAAAGAACGTCTGAAATATCCATATCAGAAGATCCCCAAAAAGAAGAATAATGAAATAAGTGATGGACAAAGAGGGAACCACACTATGTGCTAATTGAATAACATCCTTTCAAACTAATGATTTTATCAAACTAAATCTACGTTATTAACTGAAGACTACACTTCACAAGGTTTACCTCACCTCCATGATCTGGTTAATGGTAGAAAATGGATCTTGCTTTCTTTCACGAAGTAGTTACACGGCCAATACATCACGAAAAAAAACAAATACCATCAACGATTCAAACCGAACCGATAGACTACTTGTATTGATATCAAATATAAATTTGCATTACTTGTAACTTTTAATTCTACCACTTTCCTATTAAATGATAAGAATGAGGATGATCACTAGTTTTTAAAATCAATTTATATTCCATTAAATCCCAGACTACTCTCAATGAAATTATATTTCATTAAATCTTATTGATTAAGATCAACATTTTGAAGAACATTTTGAAGATAGTAAGATTTTATTTATGTTGAGTCTTGATCTTTGCTTCATATTTTCCAGACTAGTCTCAATGAAATTATATTTCATTAAATCTTATTGATTAAGATCAACATTTTGAAGATAGTAAGATTTTATTTATGTTGAGTCTTGATCTTTGCTTCATATTTTTGGAGCTTGAGTTTCATTGTATTTTACTAAACCATACTTCTATATTTAATGACAGTGGCATAACAAATTTGATTTAATTTCTTGTATATGAATTGAATTATTTTAGAACGAAAAAGTATCCATATCACCTTGATAACAGTCCCAAAACAAAAATACATTACTTTTTATGAGATTTTCAGAATGACAATGTCTAAGTGCACTCAACTTATAGGGAACTAGTACTATAAGAGTCAACATAAATCTGCTAATCTCTTGAACTTTATGCCCTTCTTAGTTTATTTATGTAAATCATGCTCCTTATGCATTGATTCTACACTATTTTTTTTCTTTTGATTCTCTTTAACTTTTCATAATTTAAATTGCAATGATGAAAACTTATATATATGCATGATTCATATTTTGAAATACATACTTCAAAACTCATATAAAAATTAAACCCATCATTGATTCAAAGCTCATGATTAATGGATGATTCCAAAATTATATAAAAAAATGAATCCATCACTATGGATTGAAAGAACAATTGTATACCAAATCCCTATATTTTATATCTTATTATAACTCAATTTAATAATGATGTGAAATTATAATAAAATAATAATTCACTTCAAAATTTAAAAACCAAAAAGGTTGGGCATGTGAGAAATTAGGTTAAATTACAACCCTTCCCTTGTACATATGGTCGTTAATATTTAAGTCTTTCCAACTCATCTGCTCTTCTATACAACCAAGACGATTAGATAGAGGTTCAAAAGAAAAAGGGTGTGCTTAGCTTTTTAAAATACAAGATCGAGATCAAGATATGCATAGCTCAACTCTGGAGATACTATCTATCAACACTCTGGGCAACATAATATCCATTTTATTTCTATTATCTTTTAATTTTTTTAATCTTTGTTAGATAAAATCATTTTTTTTAATCATATATAAATTTATATATTTCAAACCACCGTATATAAACTTAAATAAATTTGAAACAAAAGTATATAAGTTCTAAACTTAAATAAATTTGAAACGAAAGTATATAAGTTCTCAACTTAAATAAATTTGAAACGAAAGTATATAAGTTCTAAACTTAAATAAATTTGAAACGAAGGTATATAAGTTCTAAACTTAAATAAATTTGAAACGAAAGTATATAAGTTCTTATTTGTCAAAAAGATATTAAAAAACGTTCTTATTTGTCAAAAAGATATTCAAAAACGTATTAGAGTTGGCTTTTAGAATTTATTTAAAAACAATAAATAAATCTAAATTAAGTAGTGTAGTCTCTGTAGAGAGGGGAAACCAGAAAGAAAATATGAAAATGCATATACCTTCTCCACATGTATATGAAAATAATTATCTGAATTTCTCTCCCCTCACTATCTCATTATTATTTTTGTCCAAGGGTAACACAATAACCATACAACCCCACCCCACTGTCATCCTCTCTACCCAAAAGGCTTTCATGCATTCTTCAATTTCTATCCATTTATTCCTATTATGCCCGATAACTTCCTATTTATGAACATCAACAATTAATCAATGAAATGAAAGTTTGAAAGTTGGGCGAAGCCATACAACTACTAATCGAAAATAATCAGGAGAATGATTAAAACCAACTTGGCATTGGCATTCATACTGTTCATTATCATCCCTCAAGATGAACTTCTCAAGAACACTAGATAATCTATAAGAAGACACAGAAATGCACAAACCTCCTCGGGCAGTGTGTCGCATACTATCCCACTGATCAAGATTTCGGGAGATTCTTTATATTTGCTTTAGATTTCGAGAGATTCGAAAGGGTGTGCGTGGATTTGTAAAATACAAAATCAATATATGCCAAGGGAAAACGTTGGAGATGCTACTTGATGAAAGATGAAATCTGAAACGTCTTTCAATGTATCGTTTCCTTGGTTAATTGAAAGTTTGAAATGCATGCCATGCAAAATGAAAAATCGGCCATGGCTCATTTCACATCCTGAAACGCATGCCACGCAAAATGAAAATTCAATCAATATATGCCAAGGGCAAATGTTGGGCATTCTACGTGATGAAAGATCAAATCTGAAACGTCTTTCAGTGTCGTTTCCTTGGTTAATTGAAAGTTTGAAACGCATGCCATGCAAAATGAAAAGTCGGCCATGGGTCGTTTCACATACTGAAACGCATGCCACCCAAAATGAAAAGTCTACTAGGATGGCTTCACACTTCCACGTAGTTTTAGTACTAATTAATTAATCGCAATAAAATGGAAGTTTTATTAATCATCTAAATCTTATTAATTACTTAAATGTGGTAATCAGCTAGTTAACACAGTAATTTTTTAATTTAATTTAGTAAATGTAAAAAAGTAAGGATATAAAAAATATAAAAAATATTTCATCCATTTTTAATGTTTTTCATACAAAACTCATTAAAGACTAAAATCCTATTAAATGTTCTCATTTCCATGGATGTAAAGCTCAAAAAATTACCTATATTTTGTATCAGGTTCCATTCACGTCTTTCATTCAAGTCTTTCACCGTTGGAATAGTGGGAATAAATTTGTATTAGAATTGTTGGGAATATATCCAAGGAAGCACAGTGATGGACCTGGAGCTTTGTCAATGAACAATGTAAGTAGAATTGCAGTTTGGTTAAAGACTGTATCATTATTTAATATTTGTCTTTTGTTACTTTCAGAAAACCGATGTGTTTTTGGGTGTCTGTTGGTCTTACAGACCATAATTTTAATTACTTCCAGAAAACCAAGGTATTTTTGGGTGTCTCTTTGTTGCTCTTACAGACAATGATTTTGCAAAAGCTATTTGTTTGTTTCCCTCTGTTTCTTTTACTTATCTTCGAAAGTTATTTCATTACGTAAGTGTATTTCATTACAGAAGTGTAGAAGTGCATATTCATTTCAATGTCCTTATTTTTGGGTGTCTGTTTGCTGGTCTTAGAGACAGTGATTTTGCAAAAGCTATTTGTTTTTTTCTCTCCATTTCTTTTACTAATCTTTGAAAGTTATTTCATTAGGTAAGTGTGAAGTGCATCTTCATTTGAATGTCCACCCTTGTCGTTTAGAATTACTCTACCATGTCTTACATCCATTATTTTTCCTTGGAAAAAATGCTCGATCATCATTTTTCGAGTAATAGTCATAATTAACTTGACCGAAGAATAAAAAGGTCCAACTTCCAAAGAAAAAATAAATAAAAGCATATAATGGCCATTCTTGGCATTCTTTTATATGAACATTGAAAACAACATTCATATTGAAAGATTCTAAATGGAGCAAATATTATCGTATTCAATCCTTAATTTGATTGTTTTGTTTATATTTGATGGTTGTTGTTACTCAGGGGGATTATTTTACTTAATTTATGATTAGAAAATTGTTCTGTAGTGATGATGTAGTTTTTAGTTTTAAGTTTCATGAAAAATTATGATGTGTTAATTAAAACAAATCTTGCAAAGTGAATGGAGATTTGGAAAAACACTTTTGCAGGAAGAAATGGATTGCATAATGTGTACTTGTTATCCATTGTATTAATCTAGGATTGTTTATCCATCAAAATGTAAACATAATTGCTTGAGAAGCAATAAAAGTAATTTTTTTATTTTTATAGAATGGGTTAGTTATATTTTTCTTCAATTTTTCAATTTTTTTGGTTCCAAAGTGATGACCAAATCAAGGACAGAAAAAGGAAAGAATTGAATACTTATATTTTTTTTTGGTGCCTACTTCTATTTTTTTGGTGCCCTGAAAATGAGTGAAGTGCGATCATGATAGTATCATGAAGCATTCACTTGAAATTCATAATGACCAACTTTGCTTGTGTAATCATAAACCATAAAAAATAATTACTAAAAGCCCCATTCTAATATGACATGTTTAGGCCCAAAAATAATGGTTATCTTCTCTAAGTCAATCTGAGACTCAGTCAATGTACTCCTTTTATTTGAGATGAACACTTTGCATATAAGTATCAGAAGAGAAATGATCGAAACTCAACCATCTTCTTCACAAACTCATACAGTTAATCTCTCGAACAATCATACATGAACAAACTGTAATAAATCATACACACAGAATAACATTCATTCAATCACACATGAAATGAACACAGTCCAAGGATTTGGGACAATTTGTGTCTGTTCTATTCATTCATGAAAAAACAAAATACATGGTGTTTTTTCTACTCTACTATGCTATATTGATCTCTCTATTATGTCTATCTCATATATATTAATCTCTCTATTATTTTTATCGCATACATACTGATCTATTACAATGAAACAATGAAAAACTATCTAAGGACCGCTCCACGAGCTCTCTCGTCCTCTTCTGAAATATATCATTTCAAATTCAAAGCTATTACCTACTTTGTCCTATTACAATAACTACTATTTATTGCCATATAGAGTCGACACTCCATATCTGCAATCTCTTACAGTCCTTCAAGACTTTACAAACAAGTTACATTTTTAAATTGTTTATTACAAAATATCTCAACAACAAATTAAATTTTGAGTTAAATGCTCGATTAGAAATTATGTCATTTTTGAGATGTCATTTGTATACCTCCACATGTGTGCTATTGAACTTGAAGGCGATGCTCCTACATCATACTCCTCTGGTTAAAAAAATTCATGGACTCCTATCCATGAGCTCCTTCATTGTCGTTCCATGCTTCAAAATATCAGGTTCTGTGACCCAACTTGCATCTTCCATTGGATGATATTCCACTTCACTAAGTATTATGGATATTTCTTCCTCCTGGTTTTCTTTCTATCCCTCTCTTGAATAATTTTCAACATCTGAGGTTTTTCTGCTCTGGGCAATTGCTCTTCCCACTGAATTTCTTTCTGATCATCTAATTCTCCTGATTTATCTCTCCTGTAAGGATACAGGTTTGCAACATTGAATATCGACGATATCCCAACATTGTCTGGCAACTCAATCTCATAAGCATTGGCTGTGAATTTTCTGAGAATCCTGCATGGTCCTATCTTTTTCATTTTTAACTTGTTGTACGTTCCCCTTGGGAATCTCTCTTTTCTCAAATGAGCTAAAGCTTCATCTCCAACTTTGAATTGAACTTCTCTCCTCTTTTGATCAACTCTTCTCTTGTATTTTTGGCTTCTATCCTATAGTTTTTCTCTAAGTCTTTCATGGAGTTTTTTCATGTCTGTTGCAAAATCCTGAGCTTCAGCACTTCTGAACTCATCTTGATTCAAATATATCAACTATGTAATCCCTCTTGGTTGTATACCATACACAATTTCAAATGGAATTTTTCCTGTGCTCCTGTTCATTGAATTGTTGAATGCAAATTCTACCTATGCCAAAATCTAATCCCATTGTCGACCTTGCTCAGTGACTAAACTTCTTAATAAGTTTCCAGGACTTATGTTTACTACTTCAGTTTTTCCATCTCTTTGAGGGTGATATGTTGAACTAAAGGATAATTTTGTCCCCATCCTATTCCATAGAGTCCCCCAAAAGTGTCCTACAAATTTGGTGTCCCTGTCTGAAACTATGCTCCTCGGCAATCCATGTAGTCTTACTACTTCTCTAGAAAAAAAATGGCAATGTGTGTGGCATCGCTTGTCTTCTGGCATGGTATGAAATGTGCCAATTTTGAGAATCTGTCTACCACAAAGAATATCAAATCGCTCCCTTTTTTAGTTCTAGGCAATCCCAAAACAAAATCCATATTGATTGCATCCCACAGCCTTTTTGGAATTGGTAATGGTTGATACAAACCAATGTTCTATTGTCTTCCTTTTTCATATTGACAAATTCTGCCTTTGTTCATGAACTTTTTCACTTCTGCTCTCATGCTTTCCCAATAATACGAATTTCTCAATTGTGCAAATGTTTTATCGTGACCAAAGTGTCTAGCTAAACCTCCACTATGTTTCTCTTTCAACAGGTTGTCTCTCATTGAGCATTTCATAATGCATAATTGGCTCCCTTTGAACAATAATTCATCCTAGATCAGATATTCAGTTCATGGGCTTATGTCTGCCAACAAAGGATTATTGCATGCCTCATAAGATTCTTTAAAATATCCATCCTCTTTATACATCTCCTTGAGGTGTTCGAACCCCAAGGTATCCACCTAGAATTCATGTACAATCAAACTCCTTTTTCTCAAAGCATTTGTGACTTTGTTAGCAGTTCCAACAATGTGTTTAATAACAAAAGTAAAATTCTGTATAAATTCTACCCATTTTTCATTTTTCTTATTCAACTTTTCTTGCCTATTAATAAATTGCAAAGCTTGATTATCACTGTAGAAGAAAAATTCTTTAGGAATTAGATAGTGTCTCCATTTTTTCAAACCTTGAATCACTTCATAAAATTCCTTGTCATACGTGGAATAATTTTTCTTGGCGTCATTTAGTTTCTCACTGAAATAAGCAACTGAACTATTGTCCTCACTTGAGAATGCTCCAATAGCTAATCTACTTGCATTGCATCTCACATGAAATGTTTTTCCAAAATGTGGTAAGACCAGAATTGGATGCTCTGTGATATTCTCTTTCAACACTTTGAAACTTTTTTCAGCTTCCTCTTTCCAGCTAAAGGACTTGTGTTTCTTCTTCGCAATGTCCAACATGGGTGCACATATGCCACTGAAATTTCTAATAAATTTTCTATAAAAGATTGCTAACCCATGAAAACTTATTACCTAAAATATGTTGCTCAGCGATGACCATTCCCTAATCGCTCTCACTTTTTTTGGGTTCATCTTCAATTCATTTGAAGAGATTACAAAACAAAAATATATTAGCTCCTTCTTCATAAAATAACTCTTCTTCAGATTTATCATCAATTTCTCTTGAAGCAACCTTTCCATGACTGATGTCAAATGTCTGAAGTGTTCTTCCGTTGTCTTGTTGAAGATTAGTATGTCATCCATATATACTATGAAAAATTTGCCTATGAAGTCTTTCAACACTTCATTCATTAACCTCATAAATGTGCTTGGTGCATTTTTCAACCCAAACAGCATGACCACCCATTCAAACAATCCTTCATTTGTCTTGAACATTGTTTTCCATTCATCTCCCTCTCTCATCCTTATTTGATGATATCCACTCTTCAAGTATATCTTGGAAAAATAGCTTTCTCCACTCAAATAGTCCATCAAATCATCCATCCTCAATAAATGGAGTCTTTATCTAATGGTTATATTGTTGATGGTTGGGGAATCTATACACATCCTCCATACTCCATATTTCTTTGGACTTAATAAAGTTGGTATTGCACATGGGCTTAGGCTTTCCCTGACTAACCCTTTATCCAACAACTCATGGACTTGATTCTTGACTTCCTCATTCTCTCTAGGTGTCAACCTATAAGCTTCTTTGTTTGGTACACTAGCTCTTGGAATAAGGTCAATATGATGGATTATGCTCCTAATGGGTGGCAATGAGTGTGGTAACTCATCCACGACTATATCAACAAAGTTTTCTAACAGTTCCTGGATTTCTATAGGAAAATATTCCACAAAAGTATTCATAAGGATAACTCTAAGATTCCTCACTACAACAAACTGCATTTCCTTCACCTTCTTGACTTCATTCAAGAGCTCCTTCCCACTCACGAGAAGTATGCTTGAACTATCTTCTCTCTTTTTCTCTTTGTCTTCTATGGGTAACAACATATGTGTTCTACCATTCTTTTCTAGGGTATAGGTACTCTTTCTTCCATCGTGAATAACTTTTCATTCATACTTCCACGACCTCCCCAATAAAATATGATAGACATCCATAGGAATTACATCACACAATGTTTCATGTTTGTAACCTCCTATTTTAAATTCAACTTGGCATTGTTGACTCGCCATTACTTGATGTTCTTTCTACAACCATGATAGTTTGTATGGCTTTGGATGTGCAGTTTTCTTCAAATACATATTCTCCACCATATTTGTGGATACTATATTGTCAGTGCTCCCAATGTCTATGATCACCTTGCAAACTCTATCTTTCAACCTGGAAGCAGTTCTGAACAGACTTTTTCATTGAACTGGTTACTCTGGTTCCTTTTCTGGTTTAAGAACAATCTTCATCATCATGAGGTTTCTTCCTCCTTCTGTTGCTTTTGCTTCCACATGCTTATTTGCTTCAACAATGTTTGTTTCTCCACCTCCTTCTCTCTTTCTGTTGGGACATTCCCAAGATTTGTGTACTTATTTTCCACAGGTATAACATTTAACCACACCTCCTCTGGCTCTTCCTCTTCCTCTTCCTTTGGGAAAAGAACCTCTTCCTCCATATTGTCCTTATTTATAAATTCCACCCTTCTCATGGTGACTGTGTTTTTTTTCATCTTCGGGATTCAAATTCTAGAACTTCTCTCTACTGGTTCCCTTGCCTCTACTTGAATTTCCACCTCTGCTTCATTGCCTTTGCTTCCTGGCCAATTTTTCTTTAGCTTTCAAGGGTTCTTGATAGGCATATTTGACTTTAGTAATGGACATCATGTTGATCTCCTCTTGTATTTCATATCTCAACCTATTGATATATATGGTTGTCTTCTCATCTTCATTCTCTTTCTGTCCAGCCCTAATGTTCAATCGGTAAAATTCTTCAGTGTACTCCTTCACTGATAAACCCCTTTGTTTCAGGTTTTGCAAACTTCTGTAAATATTGATTTGGTAATCCTTCAGGATATATTTTTCCTTCAACTTGGCTACCATCCTATCCTAGTTTTTAATTTTATGATTACTATTTCTCCTACATTCAGCTTGTAGTTCATCCCACCATAACGTTGCATGACCTTTCATTCTTGTCACTGCATGATTCACCATCTCGTCTACTTCTATATCTTCGTAA
>JASDQU010027035.1:24461-34920 GCA_032191745.1 Picea mariana
TTATTATTATTTATTTTAATTATTATATTTTATTTAGGTTTAAACATTATTTAGGTTTAAGAAAAAAAAATATTATCATTTAAAGTTAGGTTTAAACATAATTAAACATGTTTTAATTTATAAATTTATGTTTTAATTATAAATTTATAGTGGCTAATTTATAAAATTATGTTTTAATTATAGTGACTAATGTTTTAAGTTATAAATTTATGTTTTAAATATTAGGTTTAAACATATTTAAAATATGTTTTAATTTATAAATTTATGTTTTAATTATAAATTAATGTGGTTAATCAATTGAAATGATTAATTAAATTAGTGATTAATTAAGTACTTAATTATGATACTAATACTAATATTAATTTTCTAGATTAAATTGACTGTGTTGATTAGGGCGAGAGAGTCAGAAGTTTTCTTAGGCGAAAATATCGAGCTTAGATGCTTTAACCCTAGCCTAGCCACTTCCCCTAAAGAGAGTAATGTCTGTTTACAGACAAGTAAAAAAAAAAACTTACGCCTAACCCTGTTTTCATGTTTAAGTTGCACAAATGTGAATTGCCTTAGACTCTCCCTGGCAAACTTTTGGTTGATGCAGATTCAATTATACAGGATGGTTAGGACTTGAGGAAATTGAGGCAGAGGTGCATCGTCGCAGGGACCACCAACGTCGCCACCACCATCGCCTGAATTAGCTCTCATTCTGCGCTCTTTGGAGGCCATAAATGAGACTTTAAAGGGGCTTCAGCCAGCAAGGATCGAAGTGGAGCCCCCACCATTTGGGCTGGGTAATCCTAAAGCGTTAAGGGATTCAGGGAGAGGGCCTCCACCCGAGGACATCACTAGAGAACTGCAGAAGATCAAACTTCCAGAGTTCATCGGGGGTCGTGCCAGTGAACGTGTAGAAGCATAGTTGGAAGGGATGACATGATGTTTCACCTTATGAGACTATGCTTCCACATCAAAGGCGAAAATAGAAATCTTTCAGTTAAGGGACAGTGCCTTGAACTAGTGGGGAAACCTGGAGAGGTAGTTGCACCTTACTCCAAACACCGTCTCTTGGGAACTTTTTGAGGAAAGGTTCCGAAGGAAATATCTACCAGCTTACTACAAGGAACAATAGGTGGGAGCATTTCATGCTCTAGTATATGGAAACAAGACCATGGAAGAGTATGAGATTAGGTTCATGGAGTTGGTGAAATATGTTTCATACATGGATAATGACCAACGATAGGCAGAACACTTCATCTGTGGGTTAAACCCTAAGATAAGGGCCATGGTGTAGATGTGGAAACCGTCTTCAATAGCGGAAGCAGTTGAAAATGCACGTTATGCGGAGGAACACATGAAATTAAATGGAGGTACGATACCGACCTTTCCGCATCATCCTGGATTCATGGGGAAGGCCCATAGGACCTTCTCTAGGGGAGGGAGCTCTACACCACCTTCTTATGGTAATAGAGTCACACCAAGGAAAATTTCTACAGGTATTTCAATGGCAGCAAGTGCGGCACCCCGTTCATTACCAATGACGCAGACAGGTCCACGACCATCTCATGGAGTAGCTAGTAGGGGCAGGGGTTCCAGGGGAAGGAACTCATTTAAGAGATCATCACAAAGCAGTGTGCAGGTTCCATATCGAGTTACATGTTGGGGATGTGGAGGACCCAAATACCAGCGTGACTGCCCAAAGTTGCAAGCAGGATTTGTGCATAGAGAAGGAAAGGCCCCGATGGGAAGAGCAAGTGGTAGCCACCAGATTTATGCAGCAGTTAATAATCTCTAGGTAGAACATCAATCCACGGTGGTGGATTCGTCAGGTACGCTAAATCATATCAATGTTAAAATTTTATTTGATTCTAGTGCTACAGATAGTTTCATTTCACCCTCTGCATTAGAAAAGAGTGGGTTGGCAGCCTACGAGCACGACAAATTTAAACAAGTTGAGATGGCTTCGGGGGAAAAGCAAGCGGTAGGACCTAACATTGATAATTGTCTAGTAGACCTAGGAGTGTGTACTACCGGGTTGAAGGTATACATCACTGCTCTCGGGACGTATGACCTAATCATTGGAATGGATTGGTTAGAATCCCAATGAGCTATGATAGATTGTTTCATAAAAAAGGTGCTTTTTGTTGACAATGAAGGAAGGCTAGTAGATATCCATGGTGTACGGATAAAGGTGTCTCTACGCTTTATCTCAACTATGAAGGTTAAGTGGTGCATGAGGCAAGGGTGTCGACTATGTGTAGGTGATGCATTGAATGAAAGGAAAGGACCCTCCTTGGATCAGTACCCAGTATTGTCAGAGTTTAAGGACGTTTTTCCAAACGAGTTGCTAGGGTTACCTCCTGAGAGGGAGTTTGATTTTACTATTGAGCTAAAACCTGGTATAGAACCAATTTCCAAGACTCTGTATAGGATTTAAGCGCCAAAACTTTGTGAGTTGCAGATGCAGTTGAAAGAGCTACTCGACTTAGGACTAATAAGGCCCAGTGTCTCAGCATGGGGTGCACCAGTAATTTTTGTGAAGAAGAAGGATGGTTCCTTATGACTGTGTATAGATTACAGAGACTTGAACCATGCTACAGTAAAAAATAGGTACCCAATGCCACGAATAGATAATCTCTTCAATCAGATGAAAGGAGCAGCGGTATTCTCAAAAATTGATTTGCGACCAAGGTATCACCAGTTAAGGATTAAGGAAGGCGATATTCCTAAAACTACCTTTCAAACTCTATTTGGGCATTATGAGTTCATTGTAGTACCTTTCAAATTGCCCAATGCGCCAACAATATTCATGAGCCTCATGAACGGTGTATTCCAGAAGTATTTAGATCGCTTTGTACAAGTCTTTCTAGATGATATCCTCATCTATTCCAAGAATGAAAGAGAGCATGAGGAACACTTGTGAGTGGTGTTGTTTTGCCTTAGAGAGAACAAATTATATGGGAAGTTGTCGAAGTGTTCCTTCTTCTAGAAAGAAATTCACTATTTAGGGCATATCATTTTTGGTGAAATAATTTCTGTGGACCTAGAAAAGGTAAAGGCCATTATGGAATGGCCAGTGCCGAAAAATGCTCATGAGGTAAGAAGCTTCATGGGGCTAACAGGTTATTATCAGAGATTTGTGGAAGAGTTCTCTAAAATAGAGAAACCCATCACCACTTTGTAGTGCAAGGGGGTCAAGTATGAATGGACAAAAGAATGTGATAGTGCATTCATTGAGCTTAAGAGGTTACTAACTAGTGCACCAATTATATGAGTGTCGGATATTGAAAAGGACTTCACAGTCTACATGGATGCCTCGAAGCAAGGTTTGGGGGCTGTGCTAATGCAATATGGAGGAGTGATAGCTTATGCATCAAGGAATTTGAAGAAACATGAGGAGATTACACTACTCATGATTTAGAGTTGGCAACTGTAATGCTAGCTCTGAAACTTTCGAGGCACTATATAGTGGGGCGAAACTTTGAGCTCAAAACAGACCATCAAAGTTTAAAACATCTCTTCACTCAAAGGGATCTGAATGCTAGACAAAGGCGATGGAGTGAGTTTATGAGTGAGTACAATTTTTGTATTTCTTACATCAAGGGAAAAGAAAATGTGGTTGCGGATGCCTTGAGAAGGAGACCATGTGTCTTCTCCTTGGTACCCTTAAAAGTCAATCTGAGGGAACGGTTGTTGACGCAACTCCTTGGAGACAATTGGCATTTAGAGGTTACTTCAAACCTCTAGAGTGGGAGGCAATTAGACCCAAAGTATGAAGGATATAGCCTAGAAGAAGATGGACTATTAACATACCGAGGAAGGATGTACATCCCCGAAGGTGGGGATATTCGAAGCATCATACTGAAGGAAGCCCATAGAGCACTTTATTGTGCACATCCGGGTGTGAAGAAAATGTACGCAGACATGAGGAAGCTCTTCTTCTGGGTAGGCATGAAGCATGATGTAGTCCATTTCATCACCAAATTCCTAGAGTGTCAACAAGTGAAAGCCGACCACCATCACTTGACAGGTCTCCTACAACCACATGATGTTCCTATGACCAAGTGGGAAGTCATTTCTATGGATTTTGTTGTGGGGTTGCCACTCACATCTCATAGACACAATTCCATCCTTGTGATAGTTGATAAGTTGACCAAGAGTTCTCATTTTATTCCAGTTAGAGACACTTATGATATCACTGATGTGGCATGCATGTTTGTAAGTGAGGTCATCCATTTGCACGGGATACCCAAGAAGATCATTTCAGATAGGGACTCTAGATTCACTTCTAGGTTTTGGACAAGTTTGCAGTTAGTGTTGGGGACTCAATTGAACTTAAGCACAACTTATCATCCTGAAACAGATGGGCAAACCGAGAGAGTAAATCAAGTTATGGAAGACATGCTTAGGATGTATGTTATGGATAATCAAACCCATTGGGAGAAGTACCTACCTTTGGTAGAGTTTTCCTACAATAACTGTTTTCATAGCTCCATCAGAATGCCACCCTATGAAGATCTATATGGAAGGCCATGCAGAACACCATTGAGTTGGGAATGATTAGAAGACCGAGTAACAGTTGGGCCAGAATTGATTCAAGAGATGGAGGAACAGGTGATTCAGATTAGGCAGAGACTAAAGGAAGCACAGGATAGACATAAAAGTTATGCAGATGCACACATGACTGACCAAAGTTATAAAGTGGGAGATCATGTTTTCATTCGTATTAGACCCAATAAGAGTACCATTCGGTTCGGAAAGGGGACAAAGTTGTCACGTCGATTTATAGGACCGTTCAAAATCCAAGAGAAAATTGGACCTATTGCCTATCGTCTCGTACTTCCACCCCACTTGCATAAAAATCATAATGTTTTTCATGTATCTATTCTACGTCATTATGTTGCTGACGAATCACATAAACTAAATTGGAAGGAATTGTAGGTATCATATGCGGGAACCCTCACAGTAGAACCGTTACGCATATTGGACCGTAGAGTCCGGTAACTCAGGAACCGTCTGGTAGACCAAGTTAAGGTCCAGTGGGACAAGTATAGTCCAACATCTGGTACTTGGGAGGATGCCGAGACATTACGACGAGATTATCCCTTACTATTTTGACCACCTCAAGAATATGTTTCTCGAAGGTTGGGTGTATGTAACGCCACCTTTTGACTTAGACAACTAGGATTACCTGAGGCCTAATCACCTTTATTTCCAATTCACAGTGAAACTATTAATGATACACTTGAACTTTTAAGACGTATGAACTTTTATGAATGTTTAAATGTATTTGAATGATGATGGATATGATGTGATGTATTGTGAGAATGTAAATTTTATGAATGTTTAAATTTTATTTGAATGATGATGGATATGATGCAATCTATTATGTAAATGAAAATTCTATGAACGGGTAATGTTAATCGAATTATGGGGATATCATGAGATCTATTTCTAACTTGAAAATTTTGATGTTAAAGTTGTTGGTACGTGGATACCAAATTGAGATTATGGTTGTATGCAATTACATGATGATAATGCATAGATATGTATGAGTTTATGTTATAGACTAATCTATAGGCCAATGGGCTATGAAATAGCCAAGGGATAATGGTAATGAAAGTGGATGTCATGACCACCGACTGAGAAACAATATGGTATGAATCTTTGTATGTGAAATTATATTGGTTTGAATGCATTGCTATGATATGTGGACCAGTGCAGGATTTCAAGTGGTGAGACTGCCTAAAACTAAATAAACGATGACAAAATTCCCAGCAACACGATGCCACTATATATTCCATTGTAGGGTGTGGACCCTAGTCCTATTAGGAGGGGTGGAGGAATTTCACACCATGTATCCTCCGAAACCTAGAGTCATGAGAGGACGGTGTTAGCTCACGCTCCCCTAGATGTGTGATGATGACTGTCAGTTGCCTGCTGGGGAAGCTTGGTCAAGATAGTGACACTTTCGCTTACGAGTTCTATTTGGAGTTAGGTCAATATAGTTGACACTCCAAGATAGTCCAGCAGAGGAAGGATAAGAATGGAAGATGGAAGTAAGTTAGGGAGGAAGGATGAGTAGAACTAGTTGAGAGTGTATGGAGATTTGCCTTATGGTGGAATTTATTGTTTTCCTTCTGAAAAGAAAATGTGTATATATGTATATTCATAATTACTTAACTAAACTACAATTGTCTAAATAAACATTGTTGAGATAGATTATTGTAATTAAGGGATTTTGCAAACAATTGATTGGTTTATTATCTTTTATAAATTGAATAGTCTTGTTGATTGGATTGGATGCATACAGAAATTACTATAGAGGTGATAGTTATTGTTATCAGTACATGCACGAGACTTGTATGTACTAGCTACACATGCATTTCTTGCACATGTACGCTAAAATGTATGAATTTTCTTGGCTTACTTACTGATAATGTTGGTTATTGGATATGAATGTGTGAACCATGTGTCTTTTCCCTTGTATCATAAAATACTTTAACTTCGGGATGAAGTTTCCTGAAGGGTGGGTGTATGTAACAACCCTAAGTAATTAATTAATTGTCCTAATTAAATAATTGTTTAATGTATATTAATTTAATTAATTAATTAATTAGTTAATAACCATGATTAAATATTTATTTAAGGAATATTCGTTTAATAAATTTAATAATTTTCATTTTGAGGCTTAGCATATCGGTAGATGAGCCATTAATGAAAATAGGATAAGGTGGTTGACACCTAATTGAGGGAGGGTAGTTGAGAATTAAATGAGGGAAGAAGGTGGTGAATGATGGAAGGGAGGATAAGGCAAGGGGGAAGCATTATTGTTGGGGGATTACTGTTTTAGCTTGCTAGGGAGGATCTTGTTGGAAGATGGTATTACTGGTTTTGTTGAGGAGCTTGTTGGAGGTCTGTCATTGGGGGCACTGAGGTTGCTGGGGATTTTGGGCTTGGAGGGATAGGAAACCACAAGGGGTCCTGGAGCTAGGGAGCCAGAGAGGTTTTGTTCCTAGCTTGCTGGGAGGAAATAATTCAGTTTTCAGGCAGTTTTCAAGAAGTTTGCAACAACAGGAAAGAAAGGGACAAACTTCTTCTTCAAGAGGTATTTTACCAGTATTAATTTTGTTAAGAATAAAAGTTATGATATGTATCTATGCATTGAAAATGTGTAATATGTTGTGTAATCTATTTATGATTATTTATGATTATTGTGGACTGTAAAATTTTAGAATTTGATATTTAAACTGATTAATTGCTAGAACTTAAACATAAATTATATAAATCTGTTGTAATGAAAAACATAAATAGAAATTAGATGTTATGACATAAACTTGTTCATAAGGATTCTTCCTGAAAAGAAAAGTACTATAGATTACAAAGTTACCATTTAATTTTGAATCCCTAGTAAGGGACTTTACACTAGTAGGTTGTGTACTATTAGTTTGTGTACCGGAATACTGTGTACCCGTAGACTATGTGTCAGTAGAATGCATACTAGTAGGATGTGTACGAGGATACACAACGATCCATTGTTCTTTGTTTACAATAAGGTCCTCCATCTTGAGCTTCCATAGCTCAAAGTTTTTATGATTTAACTTTTCTATATTGATTCTAGAAGAACTTGCCATTCCCCTTTCTGCAATCGAATCACCATTGAAAAATCTCCCACTAAACCCAAGTTTATCATAGACTCAAGATAAAATTGATCTATCAAGACCGAGACAAACCCTCAACAACAAAGGCATCCCCATGAAGCCAAAAACGAGCTCTTATACCACATGTAAGTTTTAAACTTGTGAAGTAAAGAAATGCATACATATTATTAAGCAAAAAAGAAATTGATCAATGGCTCATACACACAGTACACAAATAAATATGTTGGAAACCCTTAACCAGAAGAAAACCAACCTTCCTTGGTGACACACCTTTCAACTCTTCATTGTATTAATTTCACCATTCACCATTCACAATACAATATATAAAATATTTTAGTCATTCCGTAGATACCAAAACCCTAATCCCTTAATCCAAGATTAATTTAGAAAACTGCTAATAATAGAAAAATCCGCTAAAATAGAAAAAACCACCCAAACAAACAAATTTGGGGCGCTGCCCCGAACAGTGCGTGTAACCAGTGGGAGCCAAGCATGGCCCCCCTGGGACCCCCCCAAGAAATCACTTGACGCACACGACACAAAGAATGAATGAATTTGGGATCATCAGATGCAGTTGTCGAATATGACGTGCCCCCCCACACACATGCAAAGAATATAACACATACCCAACAACTAGATCCCAAGGGATGAATCCCTCTAAAATCTGGCTTCCTCTAAGCTGAAACTACTGATGGGGATACCTTCCTCACCACTAGTGGAGTGACCTTCTCCCTTTGTGCTACTAGTCGATTCACCTACTCCCTCTGTGCCACTGGTGGAGTCACATGCCTCACCACTGGTGGAGCCACTTTCTCCCTCTCTGATATTGGTGGGGCCACCTGTCTCACCATTGGTGGAGCCACCTTCTCCCTTTTGCTGTTGTTGGGGACACCTGCATCACCACCGGTGGATCCACCTTCTCCTCCTCATCTGTCTCTCTGCTCCTGTTGGCTACACCATGCATAGGCTAGCCCCTCAACCTATATAGGTTTCCCTTTGTGAGCCCAATAATCACCACTACTATGAATATAGATCGTCTTGGCACAAACAACACCTGTCCCTTTMAAAACAATAAGTGGCATCCATTTATCTCAATCTTCGAGATTGAGAGAACACTCSTCCTGAGTTATGGAACCCATAACGCATTCAACACCCTCAACACCTCTCCTGAATCCAATCATAATGATAATGTACCAAATTATGGTACAATATACTCCCTCTGTGATATTGGTGGGGTCACTTGCCTCACCACTAGTGGAGCCACTTTCTCCCTTTATGCTATYTGTGGTGACACCTGCCTCACCATTGGTGGAGGCACCTTCTCCCTTTGTGTTKTTGGTGGGGCCACCTATGTCACCACTAGTGGAGCCATCTTCTCCTCCTCATCTGTCTCTCTTCTCCTACTGGCTACAACATGCATAGGCTATCCCCTCAACCTATATAGGTTTCCCTTTGTGAGAATAATAATCACCAATGATATGAAGGTAGATCATCTAGGCATGAACAACACCTGTCCCTTTGAAAATAATATGTGGCATCCATTTATCTCAATCTTTGATATTGAGAGAACACTCCTCTTGAGTTATGGAACCCATAACACATTCAACACCCTCACCACCTCTCATGAATCCAATCATAATGATACTGTACCAAGTTATGTTACTACATGCTTGGCTATCGTGCCAAGATCCACAAACAATTTTGAGCAAGTCTTTGTAAAAGTGTCAAATAACTCTCTAGCACCTGTCATGTTGAAAGATAATCCGCTATCCACCAACCAAGTCCCCCTATTGGAGACTGCACCTGAAAGGGTGAAGACCTATAATGTCCCCGACCATCCATGCTAGAGCATGCTATGCCAGAGAACTCTTATTGTTCTCTCTGTAGAATATACTGTAACATACCCAACATCCAACTGAGCTATGCCACATAATGTTTTTGAACTGCATGCAATTAATATATACACACACAGAACTCTTGCGGAAGCATTATATATAAAACGTAAACATACAAATACATCTGTAAATACACGTATTCACACTGAAATAATAGTAAACATATACATACAGCATATACAACATTACCCATAAAAATAAACATGGAACTAATAATGCAACATGTAAATTTATCACACAATTGACACTTATCTTGGTAAGAATATCACCAAGTGTGTGCAGACCTTCCACAAACCTCCCATCCTTATACCACACTATTCATCACTCTAAAAAGTGAGTCACCCCCGATCTAGAACTAAACTCCACCCGGGTAAAAGGGTTCCTAACTAGGCTAATGGTTCATGGAAAATAGGAAAGACTCTGTCACAGGTGCCTACTCAAACTAACAGCCTATAGTCTCTCATTCCCCACATGCCTGTCCCACCCCAGGAAGTGTTCCCCTTCTCTTCTCAACAGTCCTTCAGCTGCCTCACTTCCCTTCCAGGGCTTCAGCAATAGGCCAGATAGGAAGTCTCAGAGCCTTGTAGCTGCATCTTGGCACCTTCAGGAAATCAATTCCCAATAATTCTATCACCTAGAGAGAAATTTCTCATGGGCCAAAAAACCTGCCTCTTCAATATCCCACAGGCCTGAAAACCCACCTCTTCATTATCCCACAGGCCTGACAACTCGCTTCTTCAGTGCAGCTCCCAAGATAACCAACTGCAAAAACAAATATGACCATAGATACAAGCTCAGGTACACTAACAGGAAGTATGAAGGATAGCTTATTGCGTGAGTGAAAGATCATGGTATGGATGAATGGATGATTCCCTGATGGAAGGAATGATGGTCAACATGATGAAAAAATATGGG
>JASDQU010027036.1:0-12846 GCA_032191745.1 Picea mariana
AACGATTCATCGAGCTCTTCACCTAATCCTCTGATAGCATTAACAACTTCATCAACTCTAAGAAGATAGGTTGCAATATCTTCCTTTTCATTCATCTTCAAATTTTCAAATTCTGCTCTATGTCGTTGAAGCTTGACCTGCTTAACTTTTGGATCACCTTCGTAGATATTCTTGACTTTGTCCCATACCTCTTTAGAAGTGCTGCATCCCATCACTTTGCTAGCAATGGTTGGTGCCAATGCTACTAGAATAACATGTTTGGCTTTTGAATTACAACTCATAAGCTTCTTCTCATTTGGATCAGTTGGAGCATTATTTGGGATTACATAGCCATTTACAATTGAGTACCAAATGTCTACTCCCAAAGTTGTTAGGNATTTGGATCAGTTGGAGCATTATTTGGGATTACATAGCCATTTACAACTGAGTACCAAATGTCTACTCCCAAAGTTGTTAGGTAAGTTTTCACTCTATCACTCCAGTATGCATAATTTCTTCCATCAAATTTTTGAATCGCATTTGAAATTTTCTCATGGTCATCCATCTCTGCTCAGGATTTTCCTTCCAGTGGTTAAATTGTTTTGAGGGCAACCTGCTCTGATACCAATTGTTGATATTGAGAGGGGGTTGAATCAGTATCAAGTACAATTTAATTTTTTTTTCAACTTATACTTAAACCATTCAACTAAATCCAATGAGAAATGAACAATAGTATAAGAGTTACACCAATACATCACAATACACCAATATGAGAAATAATCAATAGTTATTGTTCAAGGGAAGTAATGACTTCCAAAGGTAGCTACAGATTCCAAATGTAAAGGGAGGGATAAACCTCTAAGAGGAAGATACAATCCTCTAATATCAGGAGAGATTTGAACTCTCCATCCTTGGCCCTTCCTTCCACCCAAGAATATATGAGAGATAATAAATTTTTACATTAAATCATCACCATCAACCAATCATCACATAGAACCTGATAATGCTTGCTGAGACTTCTTCAATTTATGAAATTCTTCAATTCTTGGAGTACTCTGATCATGTAGATAATATTACTCAATGTATTCTCTGAAACTCCTTCAATTTTCACTCCTTGAATCCTCCCCAAAAAGAGGTTATAGAAAGAATGGTAGACTTTATTCAATTCTGGTCTATTCAGGAGAGTGAACTTGCACATAATGCCTCGTGCTCAATAATTAACATCCGATTATGAAACTCACATAAATGAAACTACAGTCTGTGCTCTTTCCAATGAAATTTGTCCCACTTCATTTGGATTATTGATGAAGAAGTGATGACTTTTTTACCCGGAACACCTGTTTATTTACTAGCTTTAGGACTGGTCACAAACCCTATCTTCGATAGAGTGTATCTCCATAATTATAGCGAATCAAGAGCTGAAATTTTTACCAAAGGTACCTTGATATGTATTGTCAATACCATAGCACTTTCACCATCTGAATCATTCTAGAAAAAAAATTATAGAAAAAATGGTAAGATGACTTGAAAATAACATACCTTAGAACACATCACCAAAAGACTTCATCCTCCCTTGAAATCCGGCCTTTTTTTCTTCTTATTTCATCCGAAATTTGACTTATTTCAAAATGAATGTCTAATGATTTTTATTTATACCATTTATNCAATAATTAACATCCGATTATGAAACTCACATAAATGAAACTACAGTCTGTTCTCTTTCCAATGAAATTTGTCCCACTTCATTTGGATTATTGATGAAGAAGTGATGACTTTTTTTCCCGGAACACCTGTTTATTTACTAGTTTTAGGACTGGTCACAAACCCTATCTTCGATAGAGTGTATCTCCATAATTATAGCGAATCAAGAGCTGAAATTTTTACCAAAGGTACCTTGATATGTATTGTCAATACCATAGCACTTTCACCATCTGAATCATTCTAGAAAAAAATTTATAGAAAAAATGGTAAGATGACTTGAAAATAACATACCTTAGAACACATCACCAAAAGACTTCATCCTCCCTTGAAATCCGGCCTTTTTTTCTTCTTATTTCATCCGAAATTTGACTTATTTCAAAATGAATGTCTAATGATGTTTATTTATACCATTTATGTCACTTCATTTTAACATTAGGTCCGACCTGACACTTTCTTATTTTGTAATTCTTTTCTTTAATTATCTTCAGGGCCTACATGTACTTCCGTCTTCAATTCACTTTCTCATTTCAAAAATTCATTTCTCCTCAAACATGAGGATCCACGTGACGTGACACATACCACTAGAAACAACATGATGTATACTATCCATCCATGGGTGTTGTATCTGCATGTGCATTTTCCTTCATGTCCAAATACCTTCATCAATCTTTCGGTCCAAAACCCATGACTAGGGTTGACATCAATGACAACAACCAATATTCCAACAACCCCTACCTATATTCTACAAATTTCACACAATACAAGAGGAGAGGACCACTAACCTGTCTCTCGCCGCTCCCGGATCGGTAGCCTCACACTCCCGTAATCTCCAAATCTCCTCAGCAAATTCTCATCAATTCAACTACAGTGAAAGGTACAAATGAGGTGGCATTGTGGTCCCACCAACCATATATAGTGCCTTTTTTTCCAACTTCCACACTCTATTAGAGGAGCCCAAAGCCTCCATTTTTTGATCTGTTCTCAGCCACGAGATCCTGGTCCCACCATCTACACATTCATATTCTCTGGACCATCATCTAAACTTGGCCCTGAAGGAGCATTTTTCTCACGTCATGTTCATGTATGCATTCTCATATTCAATTTTATCAAATGGTTGTTATATGTTATTTATCATCAGATATTGTTCACGTCATGTATTTGGTTTTCATGTGTGCAGGTACCTATTCATCAAAGAAATTCCACCCCTTCAGGTATATGTTCGACACTGGCATGTAATTATTCCCCCTGTAAATCAATTGCATCTCCCAGTCATACCCTCCGACATTTACCTTTAGGGTCCTTACATCCGGCTCTGCAGTACCTTCACCTTTGCTGCGTTTTGGTACTATCACCCGATATCACTCTCCCCCACATGAGTTGTCCCTTTCATATTTCCCCTTGGCCACTTGACACTCATGCTGATTTCACCCCCTTGGGATGGGAGTCTTGATAGTCTTATGCACTTCCAAGAATGAACCCCATACTTCTTCTCATCATATTGCTAGCTTTCCCAATGGACTCCCATGTCATATCATCTCAGTTCTATTGACTGCACCTCCACAATGTAATTATCCCTCCATCTCATCCATCATCAGTTTTCCCATCTGCAAATTATCCTCCATTCACTTACCTAATATAGAAACCCACCCATGGGGCTCCCACCCTCCACCAGTTTTCTTCCACAAACTTGCGCCTTAACATGCCAAGCCATCTTTCACTGGGGCACCCATTTCTGTATCTGTATACTCAACCCCAGTTATTCTTTATTTCTTTGGTAATTGTAAAAATCCTTTGTTTCCAGCATTTACTCAGCTTTCTGTCATCACCCTTGATGACCTTCTTTTCCCTGGCAACAAAACCCATGTCGCCCTTGGTTGGGGCATCCACTCTTTTTTCATTTCGACATCATCCACGAACCCCAAGTATCCCAAGTCCATGTACCCATGATCTCTGAGTTTTTCCACTTTGTTATCCTTTGGCATAGTTTAACCCCATACCTAGTCATCGCCCTGACACTCGATATAGTTTTATTGTTGCTGCCAATCATCCTTCAAAATTCCCCAACCAAGGGAAGTCTTGAGTCTCACCACATCTTGACTTTGTTCATGTTACCTGGTCATACCTGATATCACCTCAATGGATTTCATGGAGCCCTTTTCTTCTTGGAGTCGTGCTCCCTCTCTGTCAACATCAACACAATTTTCAGAAGGGCAACAATATCTTGACTCTCATCTTTTCCCTGGCAACAAAACCCATGTCGCCCTTGGTTGGGGCATCCACTCTTTTTTCATTTCGACATCATCCACGAACCCCAAGTATCCCAAGTCCATGTACCCATGATCTCTGAGTTTTTCCACTTTGTTATCCTTTGGCATAGTTTAACCCCATACCTAGTCATCGCCCTGACACTCGATATAGTTTTATWGTTGCTGCCAATCATCCTTCAAAATTCCCCAACCAAGGGAAGTCTTGAGTCTCACCACATCTTGACTTTGTTCATGTTACCTGGTCATACCTGATATCACCTCAATGGATTTCATGGAGCCCTTTTCTTCTTGGAGTCGCGCTCCCTCTCTGTCAACATCAACACAATTTTCAGAAGGGCAACAATATCTTGACTCTCATTACCTTTACAATGAGGAGTCTCAGATGACGCTCAAAGAATCATCATTTCTCTTTGATTCTGTTGACCCCCATAACATTCGACTTCAACAAACTCTCATGTTACGGTGTGTCTTACTATGCTACTATTGTAGTTGTTTCATACAAGCCGAATACATTTGAATTTGTTAGGCCATCAATGCCTATGAGTCATCAACACGTTTTATAGTCGCCCTTGCGTAACTTCAGAGTACGGTCACCATTTAGAACTATCATCTACCTTTATCAACCGCCCCTAAGGGAGCTGTAGTTATCTAGATGAACATACACCTTCAGTTACAGTCTCACATTTTGGTTATATGACATGAGCATGGGGCATGCCCACCTCATTTGTACAAAGATTTTTTTTTTCTCCCTAGAGAAAGGTTTGGGTCCCATCGTTTTCTCTACCCCTTCGATGGATTTCTCTTGCATTACCTCTCTTCACTCTTCATTACAATGGCGCTCTCAACAAAATAAACATTGATGTATTTAGGCTATACTTATGCTCCTAACCTCACACATCAGGGGGCATCTGTTATCACTGAAAAATTGTTTGCAACATTGCACACAAATGGTTAAGGAAACACATCAATTCCAACAACAATTAGTCCACCTAAAGCACTGAAATGCATTCAAAAGGAAAAAAACTACAAATTGGGTCAAAACTTGACATGCGTAGATTCACCAAAGGAAGCGTGTGCACAGTGCGCAGTGTGCGCGGGCCAACACAACCCTCAAAGTGCACAACGCGCCAAGTGCATGACTATGTATGAGAAAAGCCATGCACTTCTATGAACGACACATTTATGGATCTTGTCGTCCCCTCAACCACTTATGGACCAAGCCCCAACATGATTTGACCCTGATATTTGAGTGAAATCCGAATGAGAGGTTGGTCAATGACTAGAGGGTGCCTTAAAAGGCCCCTTGTTCACAATATGAACCAATTACAATTTTCCATGTATGAATGCTATAAATAAGAGCCATGGGTGCACTAAGAAACCAAGATCTTCATAGTATTTTTATGTTGCAAGAATTCTCCCTTGAGAATCCTCTTTTCTCTTTGGAGCCTTCAAGCACCATTGCAATAGGCCATTCCACTCACCTCTTGAGGGAATAGGCATTGTTGTTCTTCACCATTTTCCATTTCTTCAATTGTTTGAATATCTCTCCATTAGGGAAGTCAAGAGCCCTCCCAAGGAGGAAGAGGGGACTCATAAGTCACTATTTTACTCTACGGTGTTTTGCCTACTAATCTATTGATCCATTGGTAGCATTATGTTGGTCATTTTTTGATTTTCATGGTTCTAAGTTTCTCATGCTTTCTAACATTTATTTGTTAGTTTTTTTATTTTTTTATACATGTGTTTGGCTTGTTTAACCCACTCAAAAAATAATGTCTTGTCTAGCAGGCTCATTTAGACATGCAAGTATTGTTGTTTTTCTCACCCAAGTGAAAAAACCAACACAACACCTAGAGTCGCTTTTAAGTTATTTTCAGACTCTCTAAAAATGAAAAACCACCAAGTTTTCCTTCTCTGTACTCACTAAACTACACATTGAAGGACCCATATGGGAACAAACCCTTACTTCTTCTAGTTCGTTAAATAAAGGAAGAGGAACTTACTAAAGGTGAGTTATATTGAGCATGTGTTACCCTCCTCGAGCTCATTAAATGAAAAAGATGTACTCATCTATTTGGGTGGGGGAAAAATTGAAGGAAGTGGGTCAAGTTTTTGGGAATCCTTTATGGAAGCTATTGTCTCCCTTGAACATGGCACCTATTTGCATCTCATCTTATATTTGGGTAATCCGCTTGTCTCTGAGTCATACCAATTTCATGTGTCACCATACTTTTTAGTCCAATCAAAGAGTTCTCTTATTACCATCACATTACATTCTTGGTACTCATTGAGTCGTTGTTGCCAAGTCAGTTGTCATGCCTCATCATGTTCAAAGGAAGTTTCACTTCAAACCATCCATCTGCAATATTGCGAGTTTCCATTTCCTGTGTCAGTCCATACTCATTCAATTCACCATCTCACATCACTTTCCTATGTCAGTTTCGTGTCGATGATGGGGGATACATCAAGGCCCTCCTTCTACGATTCTTTTCCTATCGAATTCAACACACCATCCGAGAATTAGACTTAGAAAATAGTTAGTACCTTGGGACCTGCATGCATCAATGGTATGCCTCCTCACTTCCGACAATAGGTTTACATCATTGACCTTTGATTGGATGATTGCACAAATGTTTGAGCTCAACTCATTTATTCATATTCACTGGAATGTACTAGGGTACCTTGGGATTCATTGACATCATTGGTGATGTCCCTCAAACTTGTTAATGGTTTACCTCAATGATCAATAATCAAGTGGTTTCTACCATGTTCAACATCAAATCATCTATTGACATGGATAGATTCATACCATATCAGGATTGGGATGAAGACCCCAATGTTCACTCTGTTATCTACTTTTCCCAATCTGTGAAGGATATCATTTGAGCATGTTCATATATATATTGTCACATAGATCCATGTTGTATTGGTCCGTGGATATGTTTTGTCATCTCATAGCTCCACTATCTATTTTTCATGGCTACGATCAATTCATGTCATGGAGGTATGTATCCACATTATATATTTGGTGGCCATATCTGTAACATCCCAGTTTTAACCCTTATGAACTATAGTGTATTATGTAATTGTGACTTAGGCTGGTGAGCCAGTAAATTTGAAAAGGGGCTAGAGTGCCTAGGAAATGTAATACTTCATATACTTTAATAAAATACATCGTTGGCTGCAAGATTGACAAGGACAAAAGATAAGGAGGCAATGATTCCATGAGAGAGGGGGCTTGAGGGGCCAAGTCTTTTATTATTATTTTATTTTACCCATAATTGATTTTATGGAGAAAAGTGGTTACATGAGCTTCTTGGGGGAGTCCATGTGGTTCTTTATTTCTAAGTAATTATATAAACCCATCTTTGGTTTGGGGTGGGGGTTCACTTGTTCTTATTCATTCATTGTTACACCTTTTCTAGTCTTCATTTTTGGGAGCCTCACTCTTATTGCATTTGTATGCTCTTGTTCTAAGCATGGACATGAATGGATGCATGAGGGTGGGTTGGGGTGAAGTTAGGGGGGTCGTTCTTCCCCTGGTTCTCTTATTCTTATTCCTCTTCACTCACTACTACTAGTTCATGGGCTCTTGGGCTGAGCATGGAAATGAATGGCAGGAAGAGGAGAGCCATCATTGAATGGAGGTAATGATTTACTGATCATTCCAGGAGGGAATGGATGCCTATGTGCATGAGTTTGATGGTAGTTCAAATGAAACTGTCCACAACTGAGAGTCCTTGGAGTTTCCAGTAGGGAGATTTCCTAACTAGTAGCACTATAGCCCTAGAGAGAAATGGAACAGCCTTAGGGACTGCATGGTAGATAAAGGTGTTCATTTATTTGGGTTGTGTAGGATGAGGGGGAAAGAGAGCTGGAAATTAGGATTTTCTATGAGGTTGGGAAACCTGAGAACTACTTAGCCAACTGTTGTGTGTTTATACTTGGCCTAGGACCCGTCCTTGTGGATTCATAGCCCTGGCTCGGGGGTGACTTGCCATTGAGAGTAAATGAACAACATTGTTTATGGTTGGGAGGAACGTCCTTGATATATAGCCAGTTGGTGAACATTTAATTGCAAAGATAAGTGCTCTCTGTGTTTTCTGTGTAATGTTTATTTCCACTGTGCATTTAATTATCTCTGATATATGTATTTTTAATGTGCTCGTCTGCTGGTTATTTGTTGTGCATGGCATGTTGTTTATATATTTTATGTTGTGGCATGGATCTTGATTAATGCATGTGGTTTTCATTCCTCTAACGTTCATGAATAGTCCTTTGATTTCAACATAAGATCAGAAAACCGAGTCTTAGGATTGTAGTGTGCTTCACCTGTGGGTGGATGGGTGTGTTGCAATCGGATTAGGTGGCATAGCACGGCCTGTGGGTGTCTGGGTATGTTACAGTTTGGTATCAGAGCTTCTAGTTGAAACACCAAGCCGGTATGGGCCAGGTCTATTAGTTAGAGTCTCCTGGTTGAGATCAAATTATGACCTTGAAGTCGAAAAGCTTAGGAGGAATGGCATTGCAGATTTCACGCAGAAACTAGAATGTCAGAGATCCTTTGTAAGGGATCGAAGGATCATGACCATCCATTTCGAATTCAAGAGCGATCACCACTTTGGGATGAAGAGATATCCTAGATCATTGGATCTAAGGGTAGGTGAACAAGGGTCATCCGATGAAGGAAAAGAAGAGGTTAAGTCACAATCGTCAGATCTCATTGGAGATAAATCAATGGTGGGRAGGCATTGCGGGGATCGGGAAGAAAATTAAAGTTTCTACAAGTTGTGAGCCCACAATCACTCAGGATCATTGATATTGATAGATCAACAGATCAATGGTGGATATCAATCCTACTATGAACGAGCATCTTCGCATTGTGGGGATCGGGAAGGAAATTAAAGCACGAGTAAGTTGTGAGCCTGCAATCKCTTAGGATAGTTGATCTTGCTAGATCAACAGATCAATGGTGGATATCGATACCATTACAGATGAGCATCTTTTCTTTTCGGAGATCGGAAAGGAAATTAAAGAGTGAGGGAGTTGAGTCTCCGCAATCACTCATGGTCATTGATCTTTAATCAAGGGACACATGTCGATAGATAGTTCAGTTCGAGAATTCGGAGCTTGGGAGAATTGGAGTGTGCTAGTGTGGAAAATCCTGAAGCATGAATTTCCAAAGCCCGAAGAGCCAAAGTGGTGGGGCATGATGATGTCATGTGGAGGTGATGTGGACCCTGAAAGGTTAAGCAGTTCGGGAATTCGGAGTTTGGGAGATTTGAGGAATCCAAGCGTAAAATCTTCTGAAGCCTGAGATTATGAAGTGACGTGGCTCACTGACTCACTTTGACCTTTTTTTCATGTCCTTAGACCCTCGTGTTTCTAGGAGGAGAAGAGGCTTATCACCTGAAATTAATCCTATTGCTGAAATATGAAGAAGGAACGTTGTGTTATCTACCCAACAAAGTGCTCTAAGGAGAACCTTGTCTAATTCATCCAGTTCATCTTTCTCTCCATTACCTATCATCCACAAGATGGCATCTAGTGGTGGCTCTGGTGGCACTGGAAGTGCTTCCTCCTCTCATTCTTCAACTTTGTCAGTGATTGGTAGCTTATATAACCACCATATTCCTATCCAATCTACCACAAACCTAACCAAAGTCATTAAAAAGTATGAGATTTTTCAATTTGAAGAAGATGCTACAACCACGCCGTAGCATGTTTCCTCTCCTCTTAACCTAGCACCTGCTACTCGTCCACTTTCTAAATTCAAAGAGAATCTTCCTAGGTTTTTGGGAAATAACACTGTCACTACAAATAAACACCTGGTGGAATTTTCTAATGCATTTTACAACATAGGAGCCAATGACAATGATACTTGCATGCACTTATTTGTCAATTCCTTGGAAGGAAAGGCTGTGGCTGATTTATTTGACCTTCCTCCTAATATTCTATCTACTCAGGAGGAGTTAGTCTATTGGTTCAAATCCACGTATGGGAAATATAAAAGCCTAACTGAGTAGTTACGAGAATACATAACATTGTCTATAAAGATGGTGAGACCATCAAGTCCTTCAACTTGCATTTCACGAAGTTATACAATCAAATCCCTAAAATCATTCGACCTTAGAACCAAGCCACTTTCATGCATTACTATAATGCATTACCTTCCCCCTATCATCATAGGCTTGAGGAAAAATCCATTGATAACCTTGGTTCCACTCTGCATATGTGTTTGGAGTATGAAGAACAACTCGAAAGAACAGGTCTTCCTCAAGGAGAATTGGTTAAGCAGATAGACATGTCCGCCCTCTTACAACTAGTAAAAGATATTAATAATCATATGATAGCATATGGGTGAAAGGGAATTGTCTCCCCTCTCACCCCTGGAGCTTCATCCTCTTCTACACTCCCCTTTAGAAATCCAATTGAAAATAATTTTCAGCCTAAAGCTATCATGCCTCGAAGTTGGTGTAACTTTTGTGAGGAACACCATGAGGAAACCACATGTGAGGTAAAGAAGAGCGCCAAAGATAATATCTTTGGCAAGATACTGAAAAACACCATCGTTGTCCTAGATTTTGCAGAGCCAGAAGATGTCATGATCATCAATACTAGGAACAAATCCTATGTTCCCAAAGGCAATTATGATCCTCCCTGCAATTCTTATAGCCCGAGMTCATCCTYACCAGATGCTACTATTTAGGTTCCTAAGGTTYATGAAAGTCAAGGAACTACTTCTCCTCTCCCCTCTTCCAAATACAAYATTCTGAATTAGTTGGAAAAAATCAAAGCAGATGCTACCCTTCTGGACATGGTTGCCATCCTTGAACAACAGAGACATCTAAAACAATTCATGGAAGGAAAAGATTTTGTTGTATCCAACCTCTCTGAAGAGGTAAATGAAGAGGATTCATCTGTAAATAAAGTAGGTGTACATAAATTTAGATACCATGTAAAAAATCCCCCTTTTTATATTTCTGTAAATATTATGGATAAGATTGCCCATTGTTGCCTCATTGATGGTGGTTYGGGCCCAAGTGTAATGTCGAAGATTATTATGGAATATCTAGGATCGTCTTGTACAAATGAAAACACCAGAAACATGCTCTCTTATAATAGTCTACAACAAACAACCATAGGCGATATTAAATATGTGACMTTAGTTTTGTGTGCACAGCCTGAAATAAGGACAACCCTTAGTATTCAGGTAATTGATATGCTAGTAATAAATTACTCAATCATCTTGGGAARAGATAGGAAAGATAGGTGGATAACTCTCACTCGATGTGACACACTTATYTGTTCCTCAGAATGGTAAAAACATTATATTCCTTAGAGAGCAAAGGATTTCACCTTACATAGAGAGTGTCACACAACCTAATGTGAGTTATATCGAAGAGGACCTAGGGGCATATTCCATATTTGTCGAGGAGGATAACATTCCCTTGGAACAAATTGATTTAGATGATGGTATGTGGCACATGCACTTTGATGGTTCATGCTCTAGTGAAGGTAACACAGATGTCATAATCTTGTACTCTCATGTGGGGAAAATTCATAACTTTTCTTACAGGTTGGAGTTTTATTGCACAAATAATGTCATTGATTTCGAAGCTTTATTATTAGGTTTTGAAAATGCCTATAATATAGGTTGTGGTCACCTTACAGTTTTTTTAGATTCTGATCTTGTTGTGAACCTTGTACGTAAGATATACTCTCCTAGCAACAAGTTGATGAAACGATACACCCAAATTGTTTAGGAACTTATCTCAAACCTATTATCTTTCAACATTACTCATGTTAGGAGGGAATTGAACTCAACGACTGATCGATTAGCTGTTTTTGCAGCCTCTCCTAATTGAAAACTTCTGCCACACAGACTCAATTGTACTTTTCAATCTCTATATCATCCACATATCCCTAAAAATATATAATCCTGGAAGGTCTACCCTAGCGATGAGAGCATCTATTATTTCATTCAAAATGAACCTTATAATCCCAAGGAAATTATATCCATAGAATATAACAAGATCCCTAAGGGTTTGACTCCTCTAGAGAGTTCATTTTCATCGAGTGATGTAGGAAATAAAGAGAAATGTAAATAAGAGGAGTTAAAAAGGAAGGTGGGTGAAACCATATCCTTGAACATTGGCACACCCAAGTCTCCAAAGAATGTTAAAATAGGTGCTCAATGTTCTGATGAAGAGAAAATGAAGTTTGCAAAGTTTCTTGGGGAATTTCAAGATGTTTTTGCTTGGTCTTATGAAGATCTTCGTGGTTTTGATCCTACTCTTATACAACATTCCATTCCCATCAAGGAAGGCATACAACTAGTTAGGAAAAAACAAAGACCTATCAACCTTGCACTGGAAGCAACTATTCTAAAGGAGTTGGAAAAAATCTTGAAAGTTGGAATCATCTTTCTGGTCAAATATTCTGAATGGGTTTCCAATTTGATTCATGTTCAGAAAACAACCGGTCAGATCAAATTATGCGTTGATTTTTCGCACATTAAATCAGGCTAGTATAAAAGATCACTTTTCTCTCCCTAACATGGAAATGATTTTGCAGCAAGTTGCAGGGTCACAAATGATGTCCTTACGTGACGACTTTTCTGGTTACAATCAAATCAAGGTAAACATGGAAAATAAATATAAAACCACCTTTATTACTCATTGGGGTACCTTGAATTATGAACGTATGCCTTCTAGCTTATCTGATGCGAGTACCACTTTTAAAATACCTATGAAAATAACTTTCGACGATTTGATCGGTAAGATTATTCATGTCTATCTTGATGATCTAATCGTGTACCTTAAAGGGATATCAATCGTCTCAAGGTTTCAAGAGTTATGGCTGGGTCCTTTCAAGGCCTCTTTTGTCTTGGGTACTA
>JASDQU010027038.1:0-10982 GCA_032191745.1 Picea mariana
AGTGGATGGGAGCATGGATGCGCCGTGAGATGGTATGTGGATGGGAGCATGATGGTGAATGCGCGGGGTATGGAAAAGCACGAGCATGGTTGCACGGTCATCCGGTCTGCAGAGTCATTAAGACTCTGCAGCAGGCTGGATATTGCTCGCCCCAAACAGATCTCTTCCCAACAGTCACATTAATTAATTACAATATCAAATTTGAAATTCGAAATTGTCATAAATGATAAAAAATTCTCCAAATTCGAATTTACTAAAAAAATGGAAATAAATTTCCAGCAAATTTAAATCTCAAAAAAAATTTAATTTTTGGAGATGTCGCAGTGATCTTCTAATAAATTTAGAATGAAAATATTGTATAGCATTTCATTGAATGTTTAGGAAATAGTTAGTATAGATCTTCTATCCCCGAAACAAATACTTTCAGTTATACATGCACAGAACCCATAAAATGCACACGACAATCTATATAAATACACTCAACTAATTTTCATTGTAATCAGACTTAGAAATTTGTAAGAATAGAAATGGTACAAAAACCATAGATACAATTATCAATTCTTTGAATCTGAATTGAAAGGAATATAATAATATGCTAATATGTTTGATTACAGCTGCATAAAATTAATACTATAAAAAAGATTAATATTGAAGACCAACTATTGTCAAATTTTAGTAAAGTAAACAATATCTATGTCCTCTTCCAATCATATCTTAAGAAAGGAAACCGAATACCTTTCGATCCTGGTCCCTTGAAACTACTTGCAGTGATTTATAACCTGAGTAAGAAATTACATAAATAACAGAATTAGTCTTGTATTGATAATATTAAATAATTCAAGACAAAAATATGAAAGAAAAATACAAGAAAATGAGTAGTACTTAGACCTGTTGTATGGATTGGATTGTTGCTGAGAATGTGGAACTCCGCAATTGGGGTTTACCGTCTTGAGAAAGGGGATGGAGTCGTTGGATGCAATATGATGGGTCCTCGCATGAAAGAGAGGCCCATCATTAATCCAATATGTATCTACAAGGATCGGGCATACAAACGAAATTAAATGAAACAGTAAGAAGACACATTTTCTTCTTTGATACGGACAGAAGTCATTTATCAATAAGTAAAGCATTGAGTATTTAACTAAATAACAATACTAATAGATTGGCTTTATGATCATAGTGGTAGTGAGAATTAATCCTATTATCTACAAATTCATGCATAAGTTATACAAACTATAGACTAAGCAATCAAAGCTTTATGATCATAGTGGTAATGAGAATTAATCCTATTATCTACAAATTCATGCTAAGTTATACAGACTATAGACTAAGAAATCAAACTATAATGATAAATTGCAATCCTGTTAATAGAATAATTTTAATTAGACTCCTGTAAGAAGGATATAATTCTATAAAGAGTAACAACCTAAAGAAAGGAAATACACTATTCAGAAGGCTAAGTACACAAATACATCTCACATGTATGGTTTATTGCAATTGCAAGGAAATCAGATATATAATTGCATAAATAATTTCTACGATACTCAAAAGTTAGTTTAAATAATCGCGAGTATTATTAAAGGAACCATCCTATGACTGTATATAGCAATGACTTGTAAAATATTGAAATAAATAGAACTCGAAGATAACAATCGTGATTGTTACTAGAATCGCCAGAGTGAATAACAGTTCAGTGATATTTATGAGTAATAATTAGGTCCAGGAATATACCAGGGAAGAAACTTACGTCATATGTTGAGTTATTTTATACTAGAATCGCCAGGGAGGATATCCATGAAACAATGGAATTAACAAACAACTTATGAATAATAATTTTACTACGTCTGGAATTATGAGTAATAATTAGGTCTAGGAATATACCAGGGAAGAAACTTACGTCATATGTTGAGATAGTTTATACTAAAATCGCCAGGGAGATATCGATGAAACAATGGAATTAACAAACAACTTATGAATAATAATTTCACTACGTCTGGAATAAACCAAAAAATAAATTCATGATATATCGAGTGGTTCAAAAATTATATGAATGTAGAGTGAAGGCTTTCAAACCTGATTTATAAAAACTCGGTTTATTTAAAATTACCCACTGGGGTCCCCGAGATGGTACTGTTATTTATTCTCTCTCGACAGAACAAAATATCTGGGGTTATGGTGTCAAGAGAGGGACATTAGTCAACAAAGAGTGTCGTCTTATAAACTATAGTCAAACATAATGTTAATTTCAATAACATTCAGAGGTTTATTTAATCCTACCCAGAAACGAAAGCTATAAGTTGGAGGTATATGACGAACAAATCTAAAGTCTGGGTAAACGATTCAGAAGTGAACGAAGTTATAAGTCCATAACAACCCATATGGATAACAAATCTAAAATATGGGTAAATGATTTGGAAGTGAACAACGTTCTAAGTCATTAACAGCCCCCGAGGAATACAAATAAATGCAACTAAGATAAGGGAAATAATCAGAGATCAACCATTAAGAAAAATTGCATGTTATAAAGATTGGTGTTATAAAAAACAAGGTTTTCAAACCTGGTAATCCCATAGAGTGTATCTTTGAGTTTTCCTTTTCGAATAAGTTTCTCATAGCTTAATTTATGAGCCTTTTCGGAAGTGACTTCCATAATAAACCACTGAATCTCCTTCTAATCTCCAGAAAATTACCAGAGGAAGCGCAAACGATATTCTGCTGCAGAAATGACTTAGTGTTATCGCATTCAAATGGAATTAAATCGCCCTCAAATGGGGAAAGATTCACTATAGATTGTTGACAGAATTGCATTCAATTCAGGATAGGCCTCGAGCCCTTCGTCCTGTACTACTACTCAAACCTGTCGTTCAACAGTACACGAAGCCATGTGATGAAGGGTACTTGACATTCATTACATGGTGTAGGGTCAGGGGTTTTCCGATAAAATATTTAAGGCATCCCAATCGAGTCATAACCCTTCCTCCACGCCCAAAATTCAGAAAGTAATCTACGTTAATACCCTACTGTTATGCCCGAAATAATTACCGCCATCTCCATTCAAAATTAAATTTGAGTACATAGTAATAGTGCCCTACGTTCACGTTGACTATTGCTTTGGATGGGGTTACAAAGTTGTTGGAACCTTACATTATCCACATCTACCATTACTTATGATACCTAAATTTGGGTTAATAGAAAACAAAATACTTTTATACATGACTTAAAACAAATGACAAGTCAACAATGAGTGTAATCCATAGATTGGAGTTTGAAATGTTTGATAAATAGATATATTTTTATATCATAAAGGGATACATTGTTTGATATCCTAAATTTTATATGAAGGTTATAGAATAGCGAATTTCATATTAAAACATGAAAAGCGATGCTTCAGACCCAATTCAATCGATGGTTAGCCCATCTCGGTTTGAGTTTTATCACGAGTTGCAATTCACATTTTCATGTGATTAATTTGGTCTCGGGGTATAAAATCCAAAATGAGCGGCATAACCGAGTTTTATAAGCTCCCACGAGTATATTTTTATAAGGCCACACGCTTATACTACCCACAAATGCGACACAGTGTTCTTGAAAATCAACTCCCTCTTAAAAAGTTGCACTATGCCTCAATGACCAAAAACCTGGTGCCAGAGATATTCCAACAAACAGTTTTTCGATGGACAAAATGATGGCAGAGAGACCCCCTAGTTGAAACCCAATTCTGCGGATCCAATGAAACTCGTGGTTTTCCCATCAGAGTCCTAGTTTAAGTTTTATCGCAAGTTGCAACTCGCCTCTTCAAGTCATTCAGGGACATGTGGCCAATTTGGTCGAGGGGCATAAAATCCAAACTGAGCATCATAAGAGAGTTCTGTAAGATCCCACAAGTTTATTTTTCCAAGGACCATGCGACTACTCTAGACAAAGACTCATGACACAATGTTCTTGAAAATCGACCTTCTCTTCAGAAATTGCACTATGCTTCATTGACCAAAACCCTAGTGCCGGAGATACTCCAACAAATGGTTTTTCGATGGATAGAATGACAATAGAGGCCCCCCCTAGTTGAAACCCAGTGCTTCATATCGAATGCAACTGACAGTTCTTCCATCCAAGTCCCAGTTTGAGTTTTATCGTGAGTTGCAACTTGTCTCTTCAAGGCATTTAGGGACATGTGGCCAATTTGGTCTTGGGGCATAAAATCCAAACCGAGTGGCATAACTAAGTTTCGTAAGCTCCCACAAGTCTATTTGTCCAAGGCACGCGCGACTACACTACCCACAAATTTCAGACACCGTGTACTTGAAAATCAACCTCCTCTTTAGAAATTGCACTATGTCTCATTAACAAAAAAATTGGAATTCTCATGTATGTATTTTTATATAATGAATATGGGATAAGAAGTTGTAGAATTACATGCATAATGAATCCTTTGACTATAATTTTTACGTATTAATCCTTTTATGGCATGGAAATTGAATGCAAGGAAAGACATGGAAAGTGAAGGCAAGGCATGGAAATACATGGTATGTGTAACATCCCGCTCTTGCGCACTAAACAAACTTATTCTTTGAGGACACTTGCTCTGATCTGGATTATTATGCTATTAAAACATTGATTTTGATTATGAGGCGTTCTGGGTTGATGTCATGTTGTTTTGTTGCATTGACATAGAGAGGTGCTATTGACTCGGTTTTACTGAGTGTGCAGGATTTTGGATCTCAAGGATGCAGAGGCATCGATGAAACCCCTTGGACTCCGGATCGAGTCGAGGAGTGAACCATTGGGGTTTGATTGTTTTATATGTGATATTAGTGCCTCTGATTAGACGATATGATTATGGATATATTTCTGACATGATTAGTTGATGATGCAGGCTGACGATAGCTTGTCGACTAGACTCACATGTGGAGTAGAGGGGTCACGCACGACTACCAGAGATGTTGAGGGAGAGGTGTGGACAACAACCCTACCACAGCCTACTAGCACTCCCATCATGGCTCGAACTGTAGGTTAATGTTTACCTAGTTCGAGAAGACCCACGATGCCATGAGGGAAGACTGCGATAGTCGCTCACAATGATTCTAAGGGGTGGGCAATAAGGCAAGGACCTTATTCCTTAGAGGCCTTTAGTCTCCCACAAGTTCACCTAGTGGAGTATTGACTCTAGGGGTTTTTGATGTCTACCAAGTCGATCAAGAGGTGAGTGTCACCCTTGGAGCACGTGGTGTGTCCTGAAGGGCAGGTCGCGCAAGAAAAATGGAAAGAGGCGAGTGGCACCCTTGGAGCATGTAGTGTGTCCTGAAGGGCACGTCGTGCAAGGGAAACATATGAGGCGAGTGGCACCCTTGGAGCACCTAGTGCGTCTTGAAGGGCATGTCACGTTGTTAATGATAAATGAATGAACCTAGATGGCCTTAGTACGAATAACGTGATAAGAAATTTTTAAAACAATTTCCCTAATAAAATGTCGTCGAGCACGAAAATTAAAGTCTAGGTCTAAATTAATCTTGTAACACAAATATTTTAGTTGTTTTTGCCTTTTGTCCCTAGCTCATTAGTCCTCCCCTGAGAAGTCGGCCAAGATCATGATCTACGGTTGTCGTTTCGACGTTAATAGACCTATGGATCTCAACGCCCTGCTTTTCTGTGCATGGATGATGGAGAAGGACATTCTTGTCAGCCGTCTACCTCCATTATTGTCCTTGGTTGATTGTTTGACTTGCGCCATCTAGCAAAGACCTCTGTGTACAAATTATCTTGCGTCCTTGTTGATTTTTTCTACGCCTTGACTGATAGAATCACTTCGATCATTTCAATGACCTTTCCTATTGGATCCTTGCGTTTCTCTTATTATTGTGTGCATTGTATTTGTATTTTAGAAATGGAAAAATGAATTGATTTCATGTTTGCATTTTTGTATTGGTATCCTGGAATGGAAAAACATTTTTATTTGTTATTCCTGTGTGCATTGTATTGGTATTATGGCAATGGAAAAATGAATTGATTTCATGTCTGCATTTTTGTATTGGTATCCTCGAATGGAAAAACATTTTTATTTGTTATTCCTGTCTGCGTTGTATTGGTATTCTCGCAATGGAAAAATGATTTGATTCCCTCTCTGCATTTTTATAATTAGTATCCTAGAAATGGAAAAACATTTCTATGTTATTCAGGTCTGTGTGGTTACCCTTGTTACTCTAGCAATTTGCTTATTATTTAATGACAAAAAAAATGTAATTCCCTCAAAATTTTTGTCCTTGGCTTATTCTATTGTTTGATTTCCACATAATTAAAATGCTAGCACAGTTACTAAACCCTCATTTTACTTCCTTTGCAGGCTATGCAAGTCGAGGTAATCAGATGAAGGAAACATCTTGCTCGAAAGGTATTTGATTTCTAATCTATGCGTGCATTACTTCGATTACATATTGATTTTGTGTATACTTCTTAGTACTTTGTTTAAAATACAAGAGGTTGTGGATTCTTTTATCTATGGTACTCCAACTCTAATATTTGAACAATGATCGATTGAATACAATGGTTTCTTTTGCAAGATACTTTGAATTCATCACTATATTTCTGTGGTAATGAAGAATGTATTCAGACTGTCATTTTGTCTATCTATTCTCTGTGGTAATTGTGTATGTACAGATTTAAATGGAAATTCAATATATATGTACCACCATCACATTTCAAATAAACAATATATTCAATATCATTTAACTATACTAAGCCATCGTATTCATAACAATAAAAATCATAAACATAACATTGACAAGGAATGCAAGCCAAGATACATATTTGAAACCTGATGCTGGAATACAAATAGAACAACCATGTTCCACCCAACTATAGAATAAAACAACCAAGTTCACTTGTCATGTTCACCACCTAGCCTCACCATGAGTCCATAAGAGCAAACTGAATGATCCTCCTTAGCTATAGTCACCATCCATAGATCAAAAATTCCTTTGTCTCACACTAACATTGCTCATAACAACAAATAGTTTATTTTTCCCTCAAACGTCCACAGATTAAAAATTCATTTTCCTCACACTAATAGTGCTTATAAAAACAAATAGTTTATTTTCCCCCAACATACTAAGAAACGTCCTACCTCCTCTATATGTTGTTTGTATATGCATCAATGTTCCTAGGTCTTTCCTTCCCTCGGGAAATTCACAGGTTTACAAATCCCTGATTTTTAGGGGTTGTTAGTGGTCAAATTCCACATTTGACACTTGTAAAAATCATCCTTGAAGTAACTCAAACATGTTCCCCACTCATGGAGTTATGGTAAACTATTTTTAACCTAGTTGTTCCATTTGTCTTCCAACATTTAATTTATTAAAAGTTTGTCTTACACATGTGTCAAATAAAAGAGGACAGTTGGGCAAGTCAAATCTTTCCCCAAAAGTCATCAAATAATTAATTACAACAATCAAAATTTCAAATTCGGATTTTCCATAAATGACAAATAATTTCCAAATCTGAATTTTCCAAAAACAGAAATTTATTTCAAAGTTCACTTAGATTTAATATTCTAAAATTTGAGGATATTACAACACGAAAAATAGATAACGCAAGATTCAAAAAACTTCATCATTCTATTAGAGGGTCTTTTCCCTTCTTAAACATTGTAACGACCTCCCGTTCATCATGACAACAAACTCTGATAACAGGTGCAAAATATTTTTTTTGAGTGTTTAAGGTGTGTGCACGCGTGTACAAAGGAAACAAACAACACATTCGACTCTGCGTCGCCACCCAACGACGAATAAGACGCAACCATGATGAACATAACAAGACGACAAGGATGCATGGAAAATAACTGCATGCATAAACGACGATCACAAGACAATAAGTAAAACTGACTACCTGCCCGTCCTACCCTGCAATGGTTAGGACCTCCAAGACACATAAGCAACACTAAAGCCCAGGTTCCCATCGATTTTAACCATTTAAGGTCTCAGGGCTCGCGATTGTTCTGAGGAACATGTAGGTGTCTACATTCCACCCGAGACAAGCAGACCAAGCAATGAAATTAAAACTACCAAGCACAACCCAAAAACTGAGAGCTACTACGTCCTCTACGGCGATGCAAGACAAAAGGACTTAGTCAATGACCAAGCAATATTAAGACAAGGAATGGTCCATGACTCAACAGTGATTGAATACCAACCAATTACTCCATTTGATTTCATTAGCCGACGATTACATTTAGCATCAGGTAAATCTAATTAATCTCAGTCCTCCATTTATTAAGTCATAAAATCTTATAGTACATAGTTCAAGGAACAATATAATGGTAATCTATCACTAATAGTAAAAATGGTAATATCATGGCTACGAAATGATGCCCATAATACCTTTTTATCACAATGACTTGCAAAACTCTCTATCATCTTGCATTTTAGGTGTCAACCACATAATTAAACTGCGATATCATTACTCGAATGATGAATAAATTAACATTTACTTTATCATGGATATTAGCATTACCTAAGACATTACAATTCATTACATTCATCATATCATAGTTCCTTAACATAACATTACCTTACATGCCTTACAATAACATTCCATTACTTATTACATTATCTTAACATCTCGTTATAACACATTACATTCCATTATATTCAACAGAATACATAATGTCAAGAGTTTATGGAAGGAAAAACAAAATTATTCCAATCTGATAATATAAAACCAAGACAGCTGTAAGGTAATCCACCATTCCCTTTTGATCTTGTTCTTAAATCAACAGTAACCATGGTGATATATTAATTTCTGTTACCCATACATTCATAAAACGTTCCACCCTATTTAAATAACCTCAATGAAAATTTTTATCATCTAGCAATCGAATACCAACCACCTGGTCTATTCAACATTCTAATAAGATATATATTTTTTGGGGGGCGCTACCTGTCAGTCTTTAAATATAAAACTATATAAATGAACTCTAGTGCTATCATTTTAACTATCCTTTGTTTAGTGCTAACGATCTGCGCTAATCATTTAGAAACAATATATAATAATAAAAGCCTGTCAGTCTTTAAAATATAAAAATATATAATGAAATCTTGTGCCATCGTTTAACTATCCCTTGTCCAGCGCTAAAAATCGGCGCTATTTAGAAACAATAGATAATAATAAAAACTACCAACTTAGAAAATTGTTGGATATTTAACCTTCTGAGAACGTCTTTTTACGAGCTGCCATTAACAATAAAAGGGCAAAGATACCTGCATTTTGAGAACCAATGTGTGGCGTTTAAGAGGTATGGAAATTGAAGATGGTTCCTTTTGGAAATATGAAACTTGGGAGAGGGCCCGAGCCAGGTAAGAGGCCAGAAAAAGGGGAAAATCAGAGGCAACAATTGGCGCCAGAACGTAAGGGTTGTGCGTGCATGTTGGAAGGTCAGGAGTCAAATGACAACGGTCAAGTGTCGCCTACCAGAATCCAGGAAGCAATGAGATTTTCCTGAATGCATCCGAGAACCCCTTCACCACCGTACGCAACGCGTTTTGCAGAGGAGGGGCACCATCGACCGTTTCACACAAAAGGTTGATGGGTTTCTCTTAAAACAGTGCCATTCCTCAGCATCGACCAGGCATCCTGGAAACAGTATTAACTACCCAGAACTAGAGGATAGCACCCACATGGGGCACCAAGGGAGATCGCAAGGATAGAGCTCGAGCACAATCGCGTTAAGGGTATGCGACTTCATGGTATGAAGGTTTCCTTCGGCGACAGTCAGTATCATGCTGGCATTCACAGGCGGCATATAACAACGATAAGGCCCATAATCAGCCTCTACCACAACAGAAAGCTCATGCGTTGCCAGCATGAAGAGGAGGATTGCAAACAACAACATATACCCTTTCATGGATAAGCAGTTGGAGGGAAGGTGCAACAACACCATTAAGTTCACCACAGGTGTATTGTGGGGGGCCGTCATAAAACGTGCTTTAAAAATCATACGCGTCCAACTGAAGAGTGGGAGGTTGGAGGAGTTCAATAAGTTTAGGACGAAAACCTGCGGGAGAAGTTTGAAACACTGGAACCCAATCGCCTCATCCCTCTCCTCGTGCTTTGTGGTCCTAAAATCTCGCAATTTCAAGAAAGTCAACAATTCCTACACAATGACGCGATACAGACAGTCGGACATTACAGCCTTCAGACCTTGGATTTCTAAACCTAAAGCATTTCAGTCGGAATTCAGACCTGTACTTTCTAGATAGGAAACAGATTACAGTCCAATATTAATCAACTTCAGTGCATAAATTTCATTGAATACTTCCTAATATAAAACCTTCGATACATAAAATTTCAGTACAGAATTCTAAAGATAAAATTTTCTTTACATAAAACTTCAACACCTAAATTCTAACTATAATACACTTTTAGCCATGCGACTATAGTCATATTTAAAAATATAACTTCATGAATCAGTCGGACAATCAAGTCCTTCATAAAAATCTACGACACAAAATAACCCCATCAACACACTAAATTTCAGTGATGAATTCCTAAGGCGAGGCTGTTAATCTCTAGTTAAAAGGTGAGTAAGACGCGAGGCAGAATCACAAGGAAGCGCATTAACCGCAGAGACCATCGAGGAATAAGATAACCCAATCACTTACAATCAATTTTTAGATCCTAACATAATCTTAATGCATTCTACTCTACAAATAAAAAAAAACATATCGTTGCCTTATCGCTTGCCTCGATGACGTCCACGCGTTCTGTGCCTCTCCCGCTCGCCGACCGTCGAGACCTTACCGGTACCTCTCAGCCAATGCTAGGGGTACTTTGCTTCCCCCTTAGTCCCCTGAGCTGCAAAGGGGCCACACACTATCCAGATGGTATGTCTAGCTTCCCAACTCACCTCGCAAGGCCGAGCTACCACTCCTATCCGAGCTGAGAAATCCCAACTCCCTACAAGTAATCAATCAAGTCACAATTCCGGCAGCGTA
>JASDQU010027042.1:6505-24863 GCA_032191745.1 Picea mariana
AAAACTAAGACAAAATGATGGAGGAAACAACAAAAGACATGATTCGTGAGGCTTTGGAAAGTGGAGGGAGAATTACACAAGCCAAAGGGAATGACCAAAAAATCATAGTGGCCCTCATGAGTTCTAAATGCAGTCTTAGGAATGTTTGCCTCATTCATACAGATCTGGTGGTAGCCAGAACAAAGATCAATTTTAGTAAAGAACTGGGCACCACTCAATTTTAGTAAAGAACTGGGCACCACTCAATGGGAAATTTGTCTTTAATGGTGAGTTTGTTGAGGGCACAGAAGTCAGGACACATGCACCAAGAACCTTCTTTTTTAAGGACCATGAACACAGGAGAAGAGTAGGGGCTCATACTAGGGATGATAACACCTACGTTGAGCAAGTCTTGAACAATTTTCCCATTTTCATTTTTGTGGGATAAGGGATGACGATAGGGACGGATATTGGGAGGAAGGATTCATGGGACAAGTGGAATGGAATGATCATGAACACCATGGGAAGGAGGGAGGCCCTAGGGAGTGGAAAAAAACACTTGATGTTTAGAGAGGATGGATTGGAGGTCCTACAACATAGAGGGTGTCTAAGTGGCTTGTATGGCATGGAGTTGGGAAATAATTCTAGAATGACCTTTTTTTAGCAGCTTTTCCATGCGATGGGAACTGATGATCTCTGGGGAACCAACGATGATGCCTTGGAACTTATATTGTTGTCCCTCTTGGTCGAATTGCATGGTTAATTCCTTAAAATTCACAAGAATGGGACCTAAATTCCCAAGCCATTCTGCGCCCAACACAATGTCACAACCACCCATGTCGATAGAAAACATATGATATTTCATGTGGTACTCACCAATTTGGAGACACACATTTTCACAACACCCTCCACATTTCATGGACCCGCCATTGGCAATCCTGATTTGAAAAGTATTGATGGCACAGATATAGCAATTAGTTTCTTGGGCAATGCGACGATGAATAAAACTATGGGTGCTTCCACTATCAACAAGAATGATGACCTTCCTATGCTTAATGTAACCAATTATCTTGAAGGTTTGGGGAGCAGAGAAACCGGTGAGAGCATATAGGGAAATGACAGGTTCTACTTCGGGAGGGTCTAAGGGAGGGTTCATGTCATTGGCTTCAGGTGACATGGACATAAGGGGAGCCTCAACATCGTCTTATGAAACATCCTCCAAGATGTCCATAAAAATATTTTGTTCCTTACACTTGTGCCCAGGAAACTATTTGTCAGCACAATTATAACAAAGGCCTTTGAGTTGGTGTTCATCCATTTCATCCCTGGTCAATTTACGGATCTTTAGTGGAGTAGAAGGAGGAGTGGGAGTTACTAGTTTAGTACAAGGAATAAAGGAGGGTTTTTGTTGTTGACTAAGGTTGGTTGTCATTGATGTCAACCCTTGAAGAAAGCCTCGTAGCACAAAGGTTTGGGTAATGGACCCAAAAAGTTTTGATGTAAATATGACTTATTATTGTTTTTTCATGGTTGATAAGAAATAAATATGGATGAACTCCAAAGTGGTCCCCTTATGGTGAAATCCCTCATGGAAATATGCTTTGTGGAGTAAGATAACCCATGCTTAATTGTGGAATAATGAGATGAAGGATAGTGAATTTGTTAGAGAAACTATTCTAGATGGATAGTGCTTGTCATGCCATTTCTGATGGTATGTAGAAAGTCACATAACTCCTCACGGTTAGAGAGTTATGACCATGTGAAGTTGGAGAGCCCAGGTTTGGGTAATGGACCCAAGTTTGTTTGATGGATAAAGGTATGAGTTTTTCTATATTTGAAGCTAATATTATTCTAGATGGATAGTACATGTCATTCCATTTCTGGTGGTATGTGGTGTTAGCTCCCAAAATGAATCCGTCACTATGGTTGCATTTTGTGGTTGATAGCATGACTATTGATAGTGTTCTCAAATTTGGTTTTGAGTTTTTCTATTAGTAAGACTTAGGTTTGGATTTTTGTCTTAGAAATAAGATGACCCATAAAGGTCTTCTCTTTAAAAATTTCATAAAACGCTTTCAACAGCTAACGTGTGTTTTAAAGGTGATGGTTAGATGGTGAAAGTAATGAGTTTCAATAGCGAAGGAGCATTTCTCACGGGTTGTGCGTTGGTGAAAGTGGCGAGTTTCAACAGTCGAGGAGCGCTTCTCACGGGTTGTTAGCTGGTGAAAGCAAGAATCACGTGTGTTTTATCCACGTTTCAAAAATCAAATGATGATATGATCAGCCCATGTCATGCAATCAAGAATGATGCGCTGGTGAAAGTGGGTAATGATGGAGACTCGGGTTTGCACGTCTAAACCGGATTACAAATTGGATCTTGTTCAATAATGCATGCTTCACAATCATGGCATCGGAAATGGCAAATTTGAATCCATTATCACAGGTGCAGGAGCTATACTACTTGGCTGACAACATCAAATCGGCTCATCGCTTCCCCAACACGCACCACTCACAAATGCATGCTAAGTTTCTAATGTTGAAAGATAGAGCCGAGTGCTTTCACCAGCGTAAGACCTTGGCCCGAACAGTAGTTTGGAGAGCTTGGTGTGTAGAATCGTTTCAGGTTTTGAGTTGCATATGGCGAGGAGACACAGTGGTTCTTTACTGAGAAAAGAGTTGGACAGTCTATCCTTCCTACAGACGCATCCAGAAGTGCAGAAACACTTCTCAAATGCAGGTTGTATGGAATTCATTGAAAGGTTACAGAATGGCTGTCATCAATCAACAACAGAGGATTTTGTTAAAACGTTTGACGAGAATAAGGCATGTGTTGGGTCTCTGGAGATCATTGTGGATGAAGGTGCCATCGCTGCAATGGCCAGCTTACCAAGGTCGGGCCAGAGTTGGTTCAAAACGACTGCCACCAAAAACTTAAATTTTAGAGCATATTTGAAGGAAGAATTCAGACATAATGCATGGAAGAAGAGCATGCCAGTTTCACATTTAGAAGAGGAGTGGCAGGAGTTGTTTAAGGGCATCCAACTCTACATAACTTCAGAAGGCAGGTATGACAAACTGATGTTGTATCATTTCAATCTCTTAGACCATTTCATAGGTAAAACTCTCCTAAATCTACCTTTCTTCTTGCACAAGAGCTTAACTAAAGTCTATAAAAAGATTAGAGCTGAACTTCTGAGCATGAAGAACACCCTCTGCCACTTTGGCCTTATTAAATTGATAATCCTGGAGGAGTTAAGACATAAGGGAAGGACCTGGCAACATTTTCTCTTTTGGGAGGGCTTTGAAACTCAGACTCAGCCCATGGATGAACAGAATAAAACTGGAAAGCGGAAATTGACTCCTCAAAGCAGCTTGAGGAAGAGGAGAACCCTTCCAGGACCTCCGGAAGACAGAATTTCTGGTGTAAGATCTCACAGGTCGAGCAAAAAGTTGGATTTTGCAACTACTATAGAGAAGCCTACAGAAAGGAAAACAAACATATTAAACCTACCATATACAGACTCAGAACCAAAGGAAGAAGATGAGAACCCTGACATCAAAAGCCCTGACCACTTCATTGAGTTTGCACAGAAATGTGAGACCTTTACTCACACCGAGGAAGGGGAAAATTCAAAGAGCACCAAGTCGAAGAAAACACAGAAGATCAAGCATCTCAAAGAAGTGATCGCTCAGCAGGAGGTCTTAGAGAGGGTAATAAAGGAAAGATACATGAAGTTGTCTGATAATTTTGCAGAAACCAATGTTGCATTTGAAAAACTAGCTCATGAAAGTGTCAAGGAAAAGAAAAGGAAACAAAAAATCACCAAAGACTATAACAGTCTATGGTGGCTAGCAAAGCGCCTTAAAAGGAAAATCAAAAAATTGAAGCAAAAGAAAAAATCACACCCAGATTTGCAAGTGCTTGCTCAGGTTGCTGTGAACATGCAAGGGGATAAAGCAGAGACACATTGAGTTTTGATGGAATCGTAGTTTTTGAGGTGAAAGTTATTTTTGTTCTAAGTCATAGCTTTCACCAGTGCACAATGAAATTTTATGACCAGTTAGCTGGTGAAAGGAAGCACTTTCACCAGCTAACCAACGAATCATAAGGCGAGTTAGCTGGTGAAAGAAGAAAAATCATTTTTGAAAGCAAAGGACGGAGTAAGTCATTTTTCATAGGTTTTAAATAGGTCCCAGAGTATCAAAGGGATAACAACTTGATCAAAAAGGATTCTGCATCAAAGATTTGTGGGAGTTTTAGAGAATCACATGCCAAAATGTTTTCCTCAAGTATCGACTATAAACATTGAAGAAATCCAACTGTCAAGACAGGTGCCTTTGCCATGTTTCATAACATCACAGATTCCAGGAGCTGAAGAATACAGATTTTGAATTTTGAGATTGAAGACAATTTGAATGCTAGTTTAGTCATTAAGTTTTTATCATCAAGTTGTTTAGTTGGATTTGAATTGCTATTTTTAGATACAGATCCAAGTTTTTAGGATCTTTAAAACTGATTGTAAAAGGCTATAAATGTCTTTCTTTTCTGAGAAACAAGGGTTCAAACTGGGAGATATTTTGTGCCACTGTATAGACTCTTATTTGCAGAAATAAAGTTTAGTTTCCTTTCGTTTTCAATATCAGAATATCCATCTTTCCCTTTATGTACTTTGTTTCAGTTTATTTTAGTTCATGAAGACTGGTATCTCTTTATTGAGCTCATAGACTTGAAGTAAAGGATTTCTCTCTATCTTGCATTAAGCCCTACATTCAGTTGTATTTGGCAATCAAGAATAGTGTTCTTCATCCTCTCCTTTCAATTTACTTGATCTGATTATTGTTTCCTGAAAGCACTGTTTCTTTAGATGTATGAGTTGTCTATTACATTGATTATACAAGACCCCATTGTCCCAAGCATATATACACAATATTTCTAAGTTACCAAGCATCCTTAGACTACAACCCTAAGGAGTTTCTTGGAGTGATAACAAATTGGCGCCGTTGCCGGGGAGACGAAATTCAAGTTCTACTTTCCTAGGATACGACACAAAGCTGATCTTTGATGATAGACAAAGATTAGACATTTTTAATTGGTTGTAATTATCTATCTTGCGACTCCACAAGTTCATCATGGCTCCTAAGAGGATCAGTACTAGGGCGAATCCTCAAGAATCACCTATCACACCAGTGTCCAATCCAGAACTTATACTCAGGAAAGGGAGGACAATTCAAGGTCAAACTTCAAGATTAGATACAGAAGGTAATCCTCTTTTCTGTTCTGGAAAATCTACTACAGAAAAATTTGAGTTCTTTTCAGAGAGCATTGATGAAAAAACAATTGTAAATTCTGTAGAAGAACAAATTCTTTTTGATCAACAGAAAAATCCTAATGATGATAAATTGATAGATTTAAATTTGATTGAAAAAACACCCAAGACTTTAGAAAGAAGCCACAATTATTCTTCCCTTGAGTCTTTTCACTCTCAGCAACAAGAAGATCATTTGAACATTTATACTAGCCTCCTTGCTGTTGAACATATCCTCCAAGAGCTATCTGCTAAAGGTGAGGAAAATTTAGCTGGACAGCTTGCAAATTTTTACAAAGCTTTATATAAGACCTCTTTCCCATTAGAAAATTCACATCCTTCGCATTCCTCCAGTGTCGAAGACTCGAAAAAGAAATCACCATCACCTTCCACACCCTTGATAATTATGGCTGCATCACCTCCCTTGACGAAGATGCAACAGATCTTAGCTGCTAGGTTTGCACCACTCATATTTCCAAACCCAGTATCAGCCATGCCAACGGGAGACTATCAGAAGTATATGCCCAAATTCACAGGCGAAGGCGATGTGTATGCTGAAGAACATATTGAGGATTTTTACAGCTATTTCGAAAACCTTAATATTGAAGAAGAAGATGTTTGGACACGAGTCTTTGTCCAAAGCCTAGATGGCCATGCTAGGAAACGGTTCAAAGAACTCCCTGCTGGTTCTATAGCTGGAATTGAGCAACTGGATGAGATATTTTTGAAACATTGTGGTGACAGAAGAGATTTTGTCTATTATATCACAGAATTCGTAAATCTAAGGAAACAAAGTAGTGAGTCAGTCTCCGATTTCACTAAAATATTTAACCGGATGTATGGAAAAATAACAGCTGAGATAAAACCTTCAGATGCTTCTGCCAAGATCACATATTCTGGTGCTTTTGACTCAGATTTTTGTTTATTGTTGAGAGAAAGGAGGTCACCATCATTATCTCTCATGCAAGATGCTTCCCTTGAGGTGGAATCAAATATTCTAGCCTCTCAGAAGCGGAAAGGATATTCTGATAGGAGAAGGCCAAGGAATAAGGCTTCTTCTTCATCAAGTGTTGATCCGAAATTTGATAAAATGACTAAGATGCTAGAGTCTCTAACCTCTGAGATATCTAAGCCCAAGATTGAAAATAAACAGCCTGTGAAGGGAAGAGGCACTTATGATTCTGCAGGCAGGAACCCAAATCAAAATCCCAACAACTTCAGGAGAAATAATCAGCCAACTCAGATCTTGCAAAGAGAAAAGAACCCTACTGAAGATCGGAGAATAAAGGTCCCTCTTCAAAATGTTGTGATGGATGAAGATGAGGGTGAATATCAAGAATGTGGAGAAGACAACATTCATTGTGTTGGAGAAGAGACAGGGAAATCTTATCTAACACAACATGACTATGAGGAAGCATTGATGACTGAACAGACAGAAGATAATCTTATTAATGATGTCATTTTCACAACAGAAGATAAGAATAGATATAACCTATGATCAAAATATGATACTACTCAACAAGACACATCAGCCTCTCCCGAAAAGAGCACAACCCCTATTAAGCAAAAATATCAGACATCATAGAATCAACAAGCAAATCCTTCGAAGGTGAAAGTAGCAGCTCCTCCCAAGAAGACAGCTGCCCCTGTCAAGCATCAAACTCCAGAAAGTCAGCCTCCTGTTGAACAGCAAAGCAATCAGGAAGCTCCTTCGAATCAGGTAAAGGTCTCTGATAAATCTTCTGATAAAGTTCCATACTCATTCAATTTTGAGGCTGAAATACAAAAAATTAAAATTCCTATTCCTCTAGTCGAATTGATGAAAAATGAAGTGTTCAAAAAGGATATCCTCAAAACTCTAGATTCCCAATCTGTATCCCTTTCTGCTGATATCCTCAATATATATGATGAAAATCCAATCATTACTCTAGGACAAATGATAGAAGACAGAGATGAAAGTTGTCCTCCCTTTTACATCTCTCTAAATATTCATAAGAAAACACTGCATAACTATTTGTTGGACTCTAGTGCTTCGGACAATTTGATGCCAAAGGAGGTCATGGATGAGCTTGGGCTTGAGATCACCAAGTCTTATCATGATCTTTCCTCTTTTGACTCTCGGAATGTCAAATGTCTTGGGATGATCAAGGACTTGGCTGTAACATTAACCCAAGCGTCCATGAAGACTATGGTTATGGATATAGTAGTGGCAGACATACCACCTAAATTTGGATGTCTGCTGTCAAGATCGTGGATGAAGAGGCTAGGTGGCACTATTCAAATGGATCTCTCCTACACTACTATCCCTGTCTTTGGAGGGGTGAACAGAAGGCTATATAGGGAATCTCAGTTGGCATATGTAATCAGTGATGAAAAGAATCCATCCAATCATCCTATCTATTTTGTTGACACAGGTATGGGGTCTTGTATTTTGCAAATTGATGATTCATTACCAGATACATTGCTACTCAGAAAACCAACAGTTCAGCCCACAGAAACAACAAAAGATGATCTTTGGAGCATGTTCTTTGACGGTGCTTGCACTAAAGAATCAGCAGGAGCAGGAGTGGTATTGATTTCCCCTTCCAAGAAAACTTATCATTTGTCCTTTAAACTTGATTTTAAAGTGACTAATAATATTGTTGAGTATGAGGCACTCCTGCTGGGGTTGAATGCAGCCAAAGAGAGGAAGATTAAAAAATTACAGGTGTTTGGAGATGCAGATTTGATTATTCAGCAGGTGAATAAGTCCTTTCAAGCAAAGCATGTCAGGCTGAAGGCATACAGAGATGAAGTGTTGAAGGCAATTCACGATTTTGCAGATTTTAAAATTTCATTTGTACCTAGAGCAATGAATGAATTGGATGATTTATTAGTTGTGTCGGCTTGTGCATTCATACCCCCTCTACCTCATAAATTGACTTACGAAATTCAAGTTAAATATAGGCCCTCTCTCCCTGATAATGTAAAATTTTGGAAGGTTTTTGAAGACAATGCTGAACTCACTAGATTTCTTGCAGTGATAGATGAGTTTGCAGATCTGCAGATCGATCAGAAGAATGAACATGACAATGAAATTGAGAAGCCAGAATTCAGAAGCAAAATCGCAACACATGAAATAGTCCAGCTGTCTACCAACAGAATTCCTAAAGGTTTGGTCTCGTTGGAAAGGTTGTTCGATAATAATGATGTGGCTGTCAAATTGGAAAGTGGGGAAAAAGATTCATAAGTTTTGCAATACAATGTAGCTAACGAACAAGATCCTAAGTATGTCAACTTAGCCTCACATTTGACTGAAAAACAAAGGGTTGATTATGGAGAATTGCTAAAGGAGTTTGCTAACATTTTTGCTTGGCGATATGATGATTTGAAGACTTTCGACACAGAGGTAATTCAGCATAAGATTCCCTTGAATAAAGAAACCAAACCATTCAAGCAGAAGCTTAGATCCTTCAATCCTTTATTGTTGCCTAAAATGGAAAGGGAAATTAAAAAACTATTGGACGCTCGCATCATCATTCCCCTCAAATATTCAGAATAGATTGTGAATATCGTACCGGTCAGGAAGAAGAATGGGGAGATCAAAATCTGCGTCGACTTCAGAAATTTGAATAAGTGCTCTAGGAAGGACAACTACCCTCTGCCCCAAATGGAGAATATTTTGCGGAAGGTGTCAGGATCGAAGGTGATGTCTTTTATTGATGGGTTTTTCGGATACAACCAGATTGTTTTCCATCTGGACGATAAAGAAAAGACTTCTTTTACTACTCCATGGGGTACGTTTATGTACGAGAAGATGCCCTTTGGATTGATGAATGCAGGAGCGACATTCCAAAGGGCGATGGACATTGCTTTCGTTGGAGAGAAAGATAAATTTGTCCTGATATATCTCGATGATATCACTGTTTTCTCAAGCAGTCATGAACTTCATTTGCAGCACTTAAAAAAGACATTTCTAAAATGTCGAAGGTATGGCATTTCTCTTAATCCAAAAAAATCAAATTTTGCACTTAAGGAAGGTAAATTACTTGGGCATATTGTTTCAGCTGATGGAGTGAAAATTGACCCCAAAAGGGTAGAAGAAATCAAAAATCTGTCTCTTCCTAGGTCAAAGAAGGACATTCAGTCTTTCCTTGGGACTATAAACTTTATCAGAAGGTTTATAGTAAATTTTGCAAAACTCACAAAGCATATCACTTCTATGTTAAGAAAGGACTCCAAGGTAAAATGGACTGAAGCAGCCAGACACTCATTCAATGCCATCAAGGAAGCCATCACAACAGCCCCTGTTTTGATCAGCCCTGATTTCTCCAAGGTGTTTTACATCTTTTCATTTGCTTCAAGTGATACAATCGCAGCAGTACTCTTGCAGAAAAATGTCGATGATCAGGAGCAGCCAGTTCCCTTCTTCAGTAAGTTCTTGAGGGACGCAGAGGTAAAGTATGAATTTTTGGAGAAACAAGCATATGCACTTATCAAGTCATTGAAAGCTTTCAGAGTTTACATCTTTCAGGCAAAGGTAATGGCTTTCATTCCCTCTAGTTCAGTTAAAGATGTGCTTATACAACCCGACATAGATGGAAAAAGGAGTAAGTGGATAGCAAAGTTGACTGAATTTGATGTTGAAATTAAACCAGCAAAACTTGTGAAGGGTCAGGGCCTTGCCAAACTTCTGGCAGAAGAAAATTGCAGGCTGCTCGAAATAAATTTGGTAAGTGTTAATGCAGATAACGTTCAGTCTTCAGAGGATAAAGAAGGTGAAGAAATGTAGGTCTCAGCTCACCTAGATGATTGCAAATGGTACAGTCACAGTATTTATTTTCTGCAAACTTTATCAGTTCCATCAGATTTGACAAAAACACAAGGAAGGGCTTTGAATCTCAAAGCCATAAATTTCTACATCAATGGCAACTTATTGTTCTGGAAAATTCCAATAGGTTTATTGTTGAGGTGCATAAACCAAGAAGAAGCAGCTAAGGTCATGATTGAATTCCATAATAGTGAATGTGGGGGACATCACTATTGGAAAACCACTACACATAAAATCTTAAGATCTAGTTACTACTGACCATCCTTATTTTCAGATGTGTGTGATTTTGTGAGAACATGTGACAAGTGTCAAAGATTTGAAGGTAAACAACAACTAAAGTCTCTTCCTCTCAAACCTATAGTGGTCACGGGTCCTTTCCAGCAGTGGGGCTTGGACTTCACAGGTGAAATTCATCCACCTTCTAGTGGTTAGCACCGGTGGATCCTTGTTGCCACAGATTACTTTACAAATTGGATTGAAGCTATTCCCACCCGGAACGCCAATCCTACTGTCATCATAAATTTTCTGCAAGAAAACATATTTGCCAAATTTGGCTGCCCTAAGAGATTAGTCACTAATAACGCTGCTGCATTCAAAGATAAACACTTGGTGAAATTATGTGAAGAGCTGGGAATTCGGCTGGTACATTCCACTGCTTACTATCCGCAAGGGAATGGCTTAGCTGAGTCATCCAACAAGAGTTTAGTTAGAATTATAAAGAAGCTACTTGAACAAAATGCCAGAGGCTGGGATTCCAAGCTGAAGTTTGCTTTGTGGGTTGACAGTAAGAAATCAATTGGTACATCTCCTTTCAAGTTGGTATATGGTACTGAAGCCATATTTCATGTTCAACTTGCACTATCAGTTGCAAATGTTTTACAAGAAACTGATTCTGAACCAAGTGATTTGACCTAGAGAATTCATAATTTGGTAGAACTACAGCAAGATAGAGAACAGCTTTTGTAAAAAACAGAATTACATCAAGAAAAAATCAAGGAAATCTTCGACAAGAAAGTCAAATCAAATGTCTTCAAAACAGGGGATTTAGTCTTAAAGTGGGATGTAGCAAGGCAAGAGAAAGGGAAACACGGAAAATTTGAGGCTCTTTGGAAAGGTCCTTTTGTCATAACAGCGGTGCAGCAGAACAATACCTTTGTTCTACAAAATCTTTCAGGTGAGGAAGTAGTAGGTGGCCCTTTCAACGAGCGCTTTCTGAAGACCTATTATTCATAAGGATTTTATTAAAAGCCCTGTTCTATTTGTACATATTCTTTTTCAATTATGTTTTCTTTGTTTCTGTCACTTGAATAACTCCATGCCCAATGGTACCAGCAAAACTGTTTTTCATATTTCTTTTCAATTTTGTAATAAAGGCTACTGAGTCTAGCTAGGTTCTTGGTCACCTCACAAGAAGATGCCCATCCTAGTTGGAGCCAAATGTTAGCTCCCAAAATGAATCCGTCACTATGGTTTCATTTTGTGGTTGATAGCATGACTATTGATAGTGTTCTCAAATTTGGTTTTGAGTTTTTCTATTAGTAAGACTTAGGTTTGGATTTTTGTCTTAGAAATAAGACGACCCATAAAGGTCTTCTCTTTAAAATTTTCATAAAACGCTTTCAACATCTAACGTGTGTTTTAAAGGTGATGGTTAGCTGGTGAAAGTAATGAGTTTCAACAGCTAAGGAGCATTTCTCACAGTTTGTACGTTGGTGAAAGCGGCGAGTTTCAACAGCCGAGGAGCACTTCTCACGGGTTGTTAGCTGGTGAAAGCGGGAATCACGTGCGTTTTATCCATGTTTCAAAAATCAAATGATGATATGATCAGCCCACGTCATGCAATCAAGAATGATGCGCTGGTGAAAGTGGGTAATGATGGAGACTCGGGTTTGCACGTCTAAACCGGATTACAAATCGGATCTTGTTCAATAACGCATGCTTCACAATCATGGAGTCGGAAATGGTGAATTTGAATCCATTATCGCAGGTACAGGAGCTGTACTACCTGGCTGACAACATCAAATCAACTCATTGCTTCCCCAACACGCACCACTCACAAATGTATGCTAAGTTTCTAATGTTGAAAGACAGAGCCGAGTGCTTTCACCAGCACAAGACCTCGGCCCGAACAACGGTTTGCAAAGCTTGGTGTGCAAAATTGTTTCGGGTTTTGAGATGAAGATGGCAAGGAGACGCAGTGGTTCTTTACTGAGAAAAGAGTTGGATAGTCTGTCCTTTATACAGACGCATCCAGAAGTGAAGAAACACTTCTCAAACACAGGTTGTATGGAATTCGTTGAAAGGTTAGAAAATGGCTGTCATCAATCAACAGCAGAGGCTTTTGCTAAAATGTTTGACAGGAATAAGGCCTGTGTTGGGTCCTTGGAGATCATTGTGGATGAAGCTACCATCGCTGTAGCGACCAGCTTACCAAGGTCGGGCCAGAGTTGGTTCAAAACGACTGCCACCAAAAACTTAAATTTCAGAGCATATTTGAAGGAAGAATTCAGACATAATGCATGGAAGAAGAGCATGACAGTTTCACATTTAGAAGAGGAGTGGCAGGAGTTGTTTAAGGGCATCCAACTCTACATAACTTCATAAGGCAGGTATGACAAACTGATGTTGTATCATTTCAAGCTCTTAGACCATTTCACAGGTAAAACTCTCATAAATCTACCTTTATTTTTGCACAAGAGCTTAACTAAAGTCTGTAAAAAGATTAGATTTGAACCTCTGAGCGTGAAGAACACCCTCTGCCACTTTGGCCTTATTAAATTGATAATCCTGGAGGAGTTAAGATAGAAGGGAAGGACCTGCAAACATTTTCTCTTTTCGGAGGGATTTGAAACTCAGACTCAGCCCATGGATGAACAGAAGAAAACTGGAAAGCGGCAATTGACTCCTCAAAGCAGCTCGAGGAAGAGGAGAACCCTTCCAGGACCTCTGGAAGATAGAATGTCTGGTGTAAGATCTCACAGGTCGAGCAAAAAGTTGGATTTTGCAACTACTACAGAGCAGCCTACAGAAAGGAAAACAAACATATTAAACCTGCCATATACAGACTTAGAACCAGAGGAAGAAGATGAGAGCCCTGACATCAAAAGCCCTGACCACTTCATTGAGTTTGCACAGAAATGTGAGACCTTTACTCACACCGAGGAAGGGGAAACTTCAAAGAGCACCAAGTCGAAGAAAACACAGAAGATCAAGCATCTCAAAGAAGTGATCGCTCAGCAGGAGGTCTTAGAGAGGGTAATAAAGGAAAGATACAAGAAGCTATATGATAATTTTGCAGAAACCAATGCTGCATTTGAAAAACTGGCTCGTGAAAGTGTCAAGGAAAAGAAAAGGAAACAGAAAATCACCAAAGACTATAACAGTCTATGGTGGCTAGCAAAGCTCCTTAAAAGGAAAATCAGAAAATTGAAGCAAAAGCAAAAATCACACCCATATTTGCAAGTGCTTGCTCAGGTTGCTGTGAACATGCAAGGGGATAAAGTAGAGACACATTGAGTTTTGATGGAATCACAATTTTGGAGGTGAAAGTTATTTTTGGGCTAAGTCAGAGCTTTCACCAGCGCACAGCAAAATTTTATGACCAGTTAGCTGGTGAAAGGCAACACTTTCACCAACTAACCAGCGAATCATAAGGCGAGTTAGCTGGGGAAAGAAGAAAAAGCATTTTTGAAAGCCAAGGACGAAGCATGTCATTTTTCACAGGTTTTAAAGAGGTCCCAGAGTATCAAAGGGATAACAACTTGATCAAAAAGGATTCTGCATCAGAGATTTGTGGGAGTTTTCGAGAATCACATGCCAAAATGTTTTCCTCAAGTATCGGCTATGAACATTGAAGAAATCCAATTGTCAAGACAAGTGCCTTTTCCATGTTTCATAACATCACAAATTCCAGGAGCTGAAGAATACAGATTTCGAATTTTGAGATTGAAGACAATTCGAATGCTAGTTTAGTCATTAAGTTTTTATTATCAAGTTGTTTAGTTGGATTTGAATTGCTATTTTTAGATACAGATCCAAGTTTTTAGGATCTTTAAAACTGATTATAAAAGGCTATAAATATCTTTCTTTTCTAAGAAACAAGGGTTCAAACTGGGAGATATTTTGTGCCACTGTATAGACTCTTATTTGCAGAAATAAAGTTTAGTTTCCTTTCGTTTTCAATATTAGAATATCCATCTTTCCCTTTCTGTATTTTGTTTCAGTTTATTTTAGTTCATGAAGACTGTTATCTCTTTATTGATCTCATAGACTTGAAGTAAAGGATTTCTCTCTATCTTGCATTAAGCCCTACATTCAGTTGTATTTGGCAATCAAGAGTAGTGTTCTTCATCCTCTCCTTTCAATTTACTTGATCTGATTATTGTTTCCTGAAAGAACTGTTTCTTTAGATGTATGAGTTGTCTATTACATTGATTATACAAGACCCCATTGTCCCAAGCATATATACACAGTATTTATATGTTACCAAGCATCCTTAGACTACAACCCTAAGGAGTTTCTTGGAGTGATAACAAATTGGCGTCGTTGCCGGGGAGACGAAATTCAAGTTCTACTTTCCTGGGATACGACACAAAGCTGATCTTTGATGATAGACAAAGATTAGACATTTTTAATTGGTTGTAATTATCTATTTGGTGACTCCACAAGTTCATCATGGATCCTAAGAGGATCAGTACTAGGGCGAATCCTCAAGAATCACCTATCACACCAGTATCCAATCCAGAACTTATACTCAGGAAAGGGAGGACAATTCAAGGTCAAACTTCAAGATCAGATACAAAAGGTAATCCTCTTTTCAGTTCTGGAGAATCTACTACAGAAAAATTTGAGTTCTTTTCAAAGAGCATTGATGAAAAAACAGCTGTAAATTCTGTGGAAGAACAAATTCTTTTTTATCAACAAAAAAATCCTAATGATGATAAATTGATAGATTTAAATTTGATTGAAAAAATAACCAAGACTTTAGAAAGAAGCCACAGTTATTCTTCCCTTGAGTCTTTTCACTCTCAGCAACAAGAAGATCATTTGAACATTTATACTAGCCTCCTTGCTGTTGAACATCTCCTCCAAGAGCTATCTGCTAAAGGTGAGGAAAATTTAGCTGGACAGCTTGCAAATTTTTACAGAGATTCATATAAGACATCTTTCCCATTAGAAAATTCACCTCCTTCGCATTCCTCTAGTGTCGAAGACTCGAAAAAGAAATCACCATCACCTTCCACACCCTTGATAATTATGGCTGCATCACCTCCTTTGACGAAGATGCAACAGATCCTAGTTGCTAGGTATGCACCACTCATATTGCCAAACCCAGTATTAGACATTCCAACAGGAGACTATCAGAAGTATATGCCCAAATTCACAGGTGAAGCTGATGTGTCTGTTGAAGAATATATTGAGGCTTCTTACAGCTATGTTGAAAACCTTAATATTGAAGAAGAAGATGTTTGGACACGAGTCTTTCTCCAAAGCCTAGATGGACATGCTAGGAAATGGTTCAAAGAACTCCCTGCTGGTTCCATAGCTGGAATCGAGCAACTGGATGAGATATTTTTGAAAAATTGGGGTGACAGAAGAGATTTTGTCTATTATATCACAGAATTCAGAAATCTAAGGAAACAAAGTAGTGAGTCAGTCTCCGATTTCACTAAAAGATTTAACTGGATGTATGGAAAAATAACAGTTGAGATAAAACCTTCAGATGCTTCTGCCAAGATCACATATTCTGGTGCTTTTGACTCAGATTTTTGTTTACTGTTGAGAGAAAGGAGGTCACCATCATTATCTCTTATGCAAGATGTTTCCCTTGAGGTGGAATCAAATATTCTATCCTCTCAGAAGTGGAAAGGAGATTCTAATAGGAGAAGGCCAAGGAATAAGGCTTCTTCTTCATAAGTGTTGATCCCAAATTTGATAAAATGACTAAGATGCTAGAGTCTCTAACCTCTGAGATATCTAAGCTCAAGATTGAAAATAAACAGCCTGTGAAGGGAAGAGGCACTTATGATTCTGTAGGCAGGAACCCAAATCAAAATCCCAACAACTTCAGGAGAAATAATCAACCAACTCAGATCTTGCAAAGAGAAAAGAACCCTACTGAAGATCAGAGAATAAATGTCCCTCTTCAAAATGTTATGATGGACGAAGACGAGGGTGAATATCAAGAAGGTGGAGAAGACAACATTCATTGTGCTGGAGAAGAGACAAGGAAATCTTATCTAACACAACACGACTATGAGGAAGCATTGATGACTGAACAGACAGAAGATAATATTATTAATTATGGCATTTTCACAATAGAATATAAGAATAGATATAACCTCCGATCAAAATATGATACTACTCAACAAGACACATCAACCTCTCCTGAAAAGAGCACAGCCCCTGTTAAGTAAAAAGATCAGACATCAGAGAATCAGTAAGAAAATCCTTCGAAGGTGAAAGTAGCAGCTCCTCCCAAGAAGACTGTTGCCCCTGTCAAGCATCAAACTCCATAAAGTCAACCTCCTGTTGAACAATCAAGAATCTCCTTCGAATCAGGTAAATGTCTCTGATAAATCTTCTGATAAAGTTCCATACTCGTTCAATTTTGAGGATGAAATACAAAAAATTAAAATTCTTATTCCTCTAGTTGAATTGATGAAAAATGAAGTGTTCAAAAAGGATATCCTCAAAACTCTAGATCCCCAATCTGTATCCCTTTCTGCTGATATCCTCAATATATATGATGAAAAGCCAATCATTACTCTGGGCCAAATGATAGAAGACAGAGATGAAAGTTGTCCTCCCTTTTACATCTCTCTAAATATTCATGAGAAAACACTGCATAACTATTTGTTGGACTCCGGTGCTTCACACAATTTGATGCCAAAGGCAGTCATGGATGAGCATGGGCTGGAGATCACCAAGTCTTATCATGATCTTTCCTCTTTTGACTTTCGAAAAGTCAAATGTCTTGGGATGATCAAGGACTTAGCTGTAACATTAACCCAAGCGTCCATGAAGACTATGGTTATGGATATAGTAGTGGCAGACATACCACCTAAATTTGGATGTCTGCTGTCAAGATCGTGGATGAAGAAGCTAGGTGGCACTATTCAAATGGATCTATCCTACACTACTATCCCTGTCTTTGGAGGGGTGAATAGAAGGCTATACAGGGAATCTCAGTTGGCATATGTAATCAGTGACGAAAAGAATCCATCCAATCATCCTATCTATTTTGCTGACACAGGTATGGGGCCTTGTATTTTGCAAATTGATGATTCATTACTAGATACATTGCTACTCAAAAAACCAATAGTTCAGCCCACAGAAGCAACAAAAGCTGATCGTTGGAGCATGTTCTTTGACAGTTCTTGCACTAAAGAATCAGCAGGAGCAGGAGTCGTATTGATTTCCCCTTCCAAGAAAACTTATCATTTGTCCTTTAAACTTGATTTTAAAGTGACTAATAATATTGCTGAGTATGAGGCACTACTTCTGGGGTTGAATGCAGCCAAAGAGAGGAAGATTAAAAAATTGCAGGTGTTTGGAGATGCAGATTTGATTATTCAGTAGGTGAATAAGTCCTTTCAAACAAAGCATGTCAGGTTGAAGGCATACAGAGATGAAGTGTTGAAGGCAATTCATGATTTTGCAGATTTTAAAATTTCATTTGTACCTAGAGCAATGACTGAATTGGTTGATTCATTAGCTGTGTCGGCTTGTGCATTCATACCCCCTCTACCTCATAAATTGACTTATGAAATTCAAGTTAAATATAGTCCCTCTCTCCCTGATAATGTAAAATTTTGGAAGGTTTTTGAAGACGATGCTGAACTCACTAGATTTCTTGCAATGATAGATGAGTTTGCAGATCTGCAGATCATTCAGGAGAATGAACATGACAATGAAATTGAGAAGCCAGAATTCAGAATCAAAATCGCAGCACATGAAATAGTCCAGCTGTCTACCAACAAAATTACTAAAGGTTTGGTCCCATTGGAAAGGTTGTTCAATAATAATGATGTGGCTGTCAAATTTGAAAGTGGGGAAAAATATTCAGAATTTTTGCAGTACAATGTAGCTAACGAACAAGATCCTAAGTATGTCAACTTAGCCTCACATTTGACTGAAAAACAAAGGGATGATTATGGAGAATTGCTAAAGGAGTTTGCTGACATTTTTTCTTGGCGATATGATGATTTGAAGACTTTCGACACAGAGGTAATTCAGCATAAGATTCCCTTGAATAAAGACA
>JASDQU010027043.1:2399-15726 GCA_032191745.1 Picea mariana
GATTGTATGGTCCCGTTGAGGTCATCTGCAGTTCGCATGTGCGTCTGTTGTTGTATGACCCGCATGTGTGACTGTCCCTTGGTTGTATGGTCCACACATGTCGTATGACTTGCAATAAATGCATTGTACGGTCGACACATGCGATTGTTTGGTCCTGTACGGTTGCACGTGTGGTACGACCTGCTGTACAGACTGTACGGATCCACATGGGCAACCTCTTCCTCCTCTCTCCTCACACGTGTGGCTTCTCTTCCTTGGTTGGAAAAATGAGAAAGAAAGTCCAGAAACCCTAGATCAGATTTGCCAAAGTGAAGAATTTCCTTGCTGAAATTTGCAACCCCAATCTCCTTGGCAAGAGTGCTCACTCACTCATGTCAACACCATGATGACAAAAAAAGATGTGTGGTGCCTTCTCACAGTGTCTCTCCTTTTATAGGAGTCTAATGAGTGAGTTTAGGAGCCCCTTCTAAACTCAACATTAAATTAGAAATTTTTATTCCTACAAGTGGGTGCCAAGCCCCAACAATAACAATTCCAAGCCCCAACTCTACATAAAAGGGGGTTTCACAAAATAAAAATGCAATGTGAGTGCCATCAAAGATTCCCACATGCCCGACACCAAGGCCAATGTGAGAATAACTCCCTGAAGCTACAAAAACATCAACACTCCCTCTTAGTGAGAGAGGCAGTCTCCACCACTTCTAGCTTGTCTATGGAGTAGACAAACTTCCCCTTCACTAGGGTTTTGGTGAGAATATCCTTCATCTGGAACTTCGAAGCCCAAATCCTTCTTGCATCTGGCAATGAGCTTCTCTGCTCTCATGAGGAACAAATCATCAACATACAATACCAATATAAGAGGATCCTCACCAACCTGTATGAGATATAGGTTGGGATTCGCTTCACTCTTGGTGAATTCCATGCCCTGCAAATACCTGTCGATCCTCGAGTACTATGCCTTGGGTGCCTGCTTGAGTCTGTACAAAGCTTTCTTCAACCTGCAAACATGGGACTCCCTCCCATGTACCTCAAATCCTTGAGGTTGCTCTATGTACACCTCCTCCTCAATCACACCATTGAGGAATGCTGTCTTCACATCCATCTGATATATCCTTCACCCCATAACAAAAGCAAGAGAAATAACAACCTTGATAGAAGTATACTTGGTGACTGGAGCAAAAGTCTCCTCATAGTCCACTCCCTCTTTTTTTGGAGAACCCTCTCGCCACGAACCTCACCTTGTACTTCTCGATTCTACCATCTGCAACATGCTTGATCTTATAGATTCACTTGGAAGTCACCACAGACTTCCCCTCTGGTCTTGCAATTATATCCCACACGTCATTCTTCATGATGGAATGATACTCCTCCATCATGGCATCCTTCCAAACCTACTAGCCTGCTGCCTCCCCAAAACTAGAAGGCTCGGAATCAATGATGCTACTCATAAGCGCCACATAGCTCGAAAACCTCTGTGGATGCTTGCTCTCTCTAAAAGTGCCCCTGGGGGCCGCATGGCTCTCCGCATCTCTCAAAGAATCCTGAAGCCATCTAGGTCTTGTGTCCTCGTCACTAGGAGGGTCCATTGGATCCACCGACTCCTCATGGTCTGAAGGCTGAATCCATGTACTGGATGGACCTGTACTCTCCTCAACCTTCAAAGCCTCATGCTCCTCACCATCGGTCTCTACTGTGGTCTCTCGGGACCTCCTGAAAGCCAACTCCACCTCAATCCTAACATCCTGAATAACCTCAATCTGTTGTTGTCATGAATGTAGATCTGCTAGGCCTTCGAAGTCTCGTTGTATCCCACAAACATGCCCTTCTTTCCAGAAGGTTCTAACTCCGTCCTCTTCCCCTTAGGAACAATGATGTAAATTGGACAACCAAAGATCCTCAAATGCCCTATCTTTGGTCTCACTCCTGTGAATGCCTCCTCACGAGTCTTGTCCTCCAAAATCCTATCATGACTCCTGTTCTGAACATAGATTGTCGTGTTACACGCCTTTGCCCAAAGCAACATAGGTAGATCTTGGTCATGCAACATCGCCCTTGTCTTGAATGTAGATTTGGTAGGCCTTCGAAGTCTCATTGTATCCCACAAACATGCCCTTCTTTCCAGAAGGTTCTAACTTCGTCCTCTTCTCCTTAGGAACAATGATGTAAACCAGTGAACCAAAGATCCTCAAATGCTCTATCTCTAGTTTCACTACTGTGAATGACTCCTCATGAGTTTTCTCCTCCAAAATCCTATTAGGACTGCTGTTCTGAACATAGATTGTCGTGTTACATGCCTCTGCCCAAAGCAACATAGGTAGATCTTGGTCATGCAACATCGCCCTGGCAACCTCAACTATGGTCCGATTCTTTCTCTCCACAACCTCATTTTGCTGTGGGTTGAAAGGCATTGTCAGCTCCCTCTTGATCCCTGACTCCTTGGAGAAATCCTTGAACTCGTTAGAGGTATACTCGCCCCTATTATCTGATCTCAAGACCTTGATCTTCTTCCTTGTCTGATTCTCCACTAGAACCCTAAACTCCCTGAATCAACTGAAGACCTCATCCTTGCTCTTCATGAAGAAGATCCAGGTCCTCCTGGAATAATCATCAATGAAGGTCACATAGCACAGGTAACCACTCGAAGAAGGAACTGACATCGGTCCACACACATCTGAATATACTAGATCCAAGATCCCCATGGACCTACTATCACTGCTCAAAATAACAGCCTTGGCATTCTTTCCAAGTGCACAACCCCTACATACACCCTGGTGCTCTGCTCCAAACTTTGGAAGACCTGTAACCATCCTCCTCACACCGACAAAGCCCTATAATGCAAGTGTCCCAATCTCCTGTGCTAAAGCTCGCATAGACTATCACTGTCATGTACCAAGGCCCGGGTCGATTGTCCAGTCAACCTGTAAAGACTACCATCACAAACACCAATGACCTCTGCTGAGTCAATGCTCGATCCTCTTGACCATGCAAGAACCTGTTCACCTGAGAATGCCACTGCATACCCTCTGTCCTCCATAGCTGAGAGAGAGTAGGTTCTTCTTCAATCCTAGCGCATACAACACATCATTCATCCTGAGAGGCTTCCCGGACTCCAGTTGAAACGAAGTTGTCCCAACTCCCTTGACTGTATACTTGGCGTTATCACCAAGCTCCACCTGCAATTCCGAGTCCTCCTTTGACAAACTGGTGAGTGACTCTTGTGATCTTGTCATATGACGAGAAGCTCCACTATCCACCAACCAAATACCACTACTGGAAATTGTACCAGAAAGGGTGGAGACCAATAAGAACTCCCTCTGAAACCTGTCTGCAACCTCATCCACCTCTGTTGATGATGCCTTCTGTTTTCCTCTCCCTCTCTCTCACTGTGGACACTGTGAAGCTTAACGACCTTGCTTATGACAAGCAAAACACTCGACCTTACTAAGGTCCTTCTTCCACTGCTCTGGAGATGCCTCTCTCCTCGAAGAACCTTTTCCTTTGCCCTTTCTATCATGAGCAACTAGGGCCTAGTTCTCATCATTGCTACCTTTCTGCTTGCCATTCTTGGACTCTATCCGAGCCCTCCTCCTCGATCCACAGTCTGTTAAATGGTGGCAACTTCTCTCGTGCACAAATCCCTTGTACAAATGGTTCCCAAGACCCGGGAAAACAATTCAATGACATTCACCAACTGTGTCATCAACTGCCTCACCAATCGGTACAAGCTGTTCACGAATCTGAGTGATTCTCATGAGGTAGCTAACAACTGTATCTGATTTGGACATCTCAACAGATCGGAGCCTATGCCTCAAAATCAACTTCTGGTTTGCATTCTTKCTTTGGTGCAAGCCTACCAAAGCATCATACATATCCTTTGCTGTCTTCTTCTCGAAAATATGAGGAATTAAGTGATCCTTCACAGAATCCAACAACMCCTGTTTAGCCTTCACTTCCTTCTTCGCCTTCACTTCCTTCTTCCTATGGGCTACCAATTCCTGTGCATCATTTGGATCTGGAATCACCATCTTCACATAATCTTTGAGATCATTCTCTTCCAAGATCAAAAGGATCCTAGCCTTCCAGGCCCGAAAATTAGTGGCCCCTTCCAACCCATCCTCAACTTTAAGAGTGCTCACTATTGTGTCCAAACAAGAGCACAAATCTGCAATAACACAAATCTGCAACAACTTGTGTCTCAAGAAGATGATTTTCTCTCTCTAGAGCCCGAGCTCTGATACCATGTCAAATTTAAAGCATTCAATGCATACAATTTCAGATCTGAAAATTACTTCCAAGTGACCTCAAACAGTAAACTAGGGCTGTTATCACTGAATAATTTTACACTGAAATTATGACAGAAAATTATAGCGGAAGCACAAAGATCAGAGAGAAATCATCCATGCACAAGAGACACAAAATTCTGTTCAGTAAAATTTTCAGATCGAGTATTCCGAGGACAAAACCAATCCTCTCAGAGAAATTTACAAATTCAACCTTTCTAACTTACATATCTGCTATACAGCCCTGTTGACGTCACCTTGTATGACTGTACGGTCCTATTGATGTCACTTGCAGTTCGCACGCGCAACCTGTTGCTGTACGACCCACACCCTGCGGCTATACGGTACACATGTGTGACTGTCCCTGCGGTTGTACAGTTCACATGTGTTGTACAACATGTAATAAATGCACTGTACGATCTGCACTTTCCATTGTCTGCTGTTGTACGGTCGCATGTGTGGTATGACTTGCTGTACAGATTGTACGGCTCCACACGTGTGGCCTCTTCCTCCTCTCTCCTCACACATGTGAACTCACATGTGTGGCTTCTCTTTCTTGGCTGGAAAACTGAGAAAGAAAGTCCAAAATCCCTAGATCAGATTTGCCAAAGTGAAGAATTTCCTTGCTGAAATTTGCAACCCCAATCTCCTTGGCAAGAGTGCTCACTCACTCATGCCAACACTATGATGACAAAATAAGATGTGTGGTGCCTCCTCACATTGCCTCTCCTTTTATAGGAGTCTAATGAGTGAGTTTAGGAGCTCCTTCTAAACTCAACATTAAATTAGAATTGTTTATTCCTACAAGTGGGTGCCAAGCCCCAACAATAACAATTCCAAGCCCTAGCTCTACATAAAAGGGGTTTTCACAAAATAAAAATGCAACGTGAGTGCTGACAAAGATTCCCACATGCCCGACACCAAGGCCAATGTGAGAATAACTCCCTGAACCTACAAAAACATCAACACATACCTCCTAGGAGATATGCTAACCATATTGCACTAGCTATTCCATTTGTGAGCATTCTAGTTGTTTTAAAAAAGTGTGGTGTGATGTCTTGATGGAGAAGAATGATGTTTGGTTGACGGTTCCTTTTGAGGGGTCAATGATTGATTTGGAGATTGTGATAGCTTTAGATTGGTAGATGGCAAATTTAGTTGAGATTCAGAGGGAGAAGATTGGTGTGGGTGAAAACACTTTTCTCTCAAAAAGGGAGTGTTAGCTTTTGGGCTGTTTTGAAACTGTTAAAACTTTACACCATGTTAGGGGTGCCTTTATATGATGTGGGGTGCATGTTGAAACCATAGCTCTTTAGTTATATCTCAGATCTTTAGTTTGATGACATTTGAAGAGCTTTCTGCAGGTGGTTGCTTGACCTTGGACTTGGTGCTAGATGCAGCACACTCTTTGATGAGGTGGTTATCTTATGTGGCATTGGTATCTTCTGCATGGTGCACGTGTTGAGGAGGATGGTTGTTTGCATGAGTGTTGGATCTACCTTGGAGAAGGAGTGTTGGGCACTAGGAGGTAGGGTGCTTAGCTCCAGGAGCATTGGGACCACTTGGCATGCTTGAAGAGGATGAGTGCCTGATTTGAGGGTGCTTGGGTTAAGGATGCATTGCTTGGGGTTGTATATGGACTCGTGACACATGTTGAGGAGGAGCATTGGAGCATTGGATGCTTGTCTTGAAGAGACAAGAGCCTTGTGATGAGGAGTGCTTGACACTTGGAGCCTATGCTTGGAGAACACACCAATTGAGGAGCCTTGTTTTGGCATGTGTACACCTTGGAGAGAGAGCACTTCTCTTGGAGACCTTATCTTGAAGATTAGATTAGTTTTCTTGTGGACCTAGTCCACTTTACTATTGTTGGCCTTCTTCACCTATTCTATAGAAAGGGAGGAGAGATTACTTAGTTGTAGTAGTCATGTAGTAAGCATGTGAGAGTTCATTAGATCATTTGTATCTTGAAGATGAACTTGTTTTGAATCTTTGTACTTGTCTTTATGCAAGGGAGAAAGGTGCTAGGGTATGTGTGAGGCAAAACCCAAAGCAGACTTGAAGTGCCGGTGTTTGAGTCTTTGTGTGAAAAGGACCTAGGGTTTGTGGCAAAGAACCCTTATAAGAGACTTGGAGTGCTTTGCTTAGAAATCTTGTGTGAGACAAGCTTGGTAAATGATCAAGGGTGTAGTTGTTGGTGTTGATGCTAGCATGTTGTGGAGCCTTTGGTATGGATAGATAGTTTGGTGGGATGCCTTGCTAAGCCTTTGTATTGTTGGTTAAGGTTTTCTATTGATGTTGGATGCCCTAGTTAGAGTTTGAAGACATTGGAGAGTATTAGCTTGTGATAAGTTTGAAGGACTATCTTGTAGCAACTTGTGATACGCTGTTGGTATCAATGTTATAACTTATCAGAATTGAAACGGTTTTGCCAAAACTGGCTGGTCCAATCAGTTACTCAACTGTACCTGTCCAAATCAAGCCTTCAAACTGGAAATGGCCAGTTCCGTATGGAATTGACCATCTTTCCTTGATCTGGCCGGTTTTGTACTACACTATACAACAGGCGTGTGTGGCCACTAAATCCCCCATAAAATAAAATAAAAAATCTCGTGTTTTCAGCGCCATTAGATGAACTATTGTGGAGTGGGGATTGATTCACTGATACAATGGGGAATTGGTGGAAAATGCACGAAATGGTTGTAGAATTTACAAAAATAGGGAGGGCTTTGCACTCAACCCACCTTGCAACAGCGTAGGGAGGCTGGAAGGGGGCTGCCGCCCTCTTGACCCCTGCAGCAGTCCCTGGAAGTTGAAAACCCACAACATATCATCTTTGTTTATGTACTTTGGTTCAGATTTTGATTGCACTTATTGCTATTTTGGTTATACACACCCTTACTTGCTATATACATGAGAAAATTTTGCATATTTGTGTCTAGTGGTTTGGATTCACATGGATGTGTGTGTGTGTGTACACACACACACACACACACACACACACACACACACACACATCCATGTGAATCCAAACCACTAGACACAAATATGCAAAATCAAAATTTGAATATTTTATGTACTTTTTGGTCAATCGGTTTTTGTTTCCGTTTTTTTACTGGTTCCAATCTGATTCTGGTTTGGTTCCGGTTTTTGGGGTCAACCGGTGTGGTACTTGTTACTTCATTCTTCTGTATATATGAAGTGTATTTTGCTGTCCAAACTTTGTGTCTTTGTAGATCTGATTTTTGGCTTATATTCTCACTGTGAATGAATAGTTTCTAGGGCTGTTTGGTATGCTGATTTATCATGAACAATTAGCAGATTTGGTTGAGTGATTTGAAAAGTATATAGAAGCTAAGAGGGTAGATTTGTGGCTGTAACAAATCTACTGTTTATAAGTTATTTTCAGATCTGTTGTATACTGGGGATTGTGCCCTAAGGCTGCAAACATAGCTGGGAATGTCACTATGAACCAATAGTTGAGATTTAAGTCTCACATCACAATCACCAAAGCATCCACAATAAAACCACCAACTCATGGAACATAAAGAATGTCTTCAAATGTCGTGGGGTCAATAATGATATCATCACATCCTAGAATAGGTAAGACCCAGTAGGCAAAATGCACCGCCAAATATACACTGCAACAAGAGTCCTTTGGCTTCAACAGTACTGTAGAGGAAGTCTCAATAGAAGGTACATCAATAAGAGGAGGTGCATTTATTTGTGATAGAGAAAGCTTTAATGTAATAGGTTGAGAATCATTCATAGAAGAATCTTCCATAAGAAGTCGTGGAAAGGATCCTCTAAAGAGAGCGTCTGTATTGGAAATATAAACAATGTACCAGAATATGGGCCCATGTACTTTATAAAAAAAATCTGAAATCCAAAAATGATGAAGTCATACATTGATCAAAGATTTGGCACAATAGATCAAACCCACATACATAGTGCACGACCTTATGTGCACTGTAAACTGTTTGAACAGGATTGTCAAAAAGATCCCTGTCGCAATTTGTTACTCTTGCAAGTTCTTCAATTTGTTGAAGATAAACCATGCAATACTTGGAGACATATCCCTCCAAATCATAGAAATTGCATCTAGGTTTCTTCCTTATTTGATTGGCCCAAAAATAAGTCACCCCATTTATCAGGGCAAATCTCCACTTTGAGTCTATTATGTTCAAAGACGATGCAAATATGTATGCAAAAAGTCACTTTGATTAGAGCTAAAGAAGAAATATAATACCAGCATCTTCCAAAAGATCTTCAGTGTATGAAATTTGCACTAGGATGGCGCAAACCTTAGTTGAAGATACCCAGAAAGAAAAAATCAGCTGCCGAAATGAACAAGAAGGATAGCGCTTGGTTTGCAAGAGGGCTTTTAAACCCAAAATAAGAGATGATTTGGAAACCCTAGTTCCACAACTCTTAGGGCAATGCCATCAGCCAAAAATCTCGGGATCAACTGTGAAAAAATTAAGATATCAAGGCCTTAGTTCTGCAGCCTTTTAGGCCATGCTACTAGTCAAAAATCTCTGAATCAGCTGCTGAAAAAATAATATCTGGAAACCCTAGTTCTGTAGCCCTTAGGGCAATGCAACTAGATAAATCTTCAGACCAGCTGTTGAAAAAATCAGATCTGGAAACCCTAGTTCTGCAGCCTTAGGGCAATGCCATTAGCCAAAAATCTTTGAACGGTTGCTGACAACAAAAAAGGATGGTTTGAAACCCTGGTTCCACAGTGACAAAAAATAGTGATGTCACCACTGCATAGCCACTGATCAACTCAAGACTAGATGGATGAAATAAATCCTCTGGTAAGCACTAATGGTTGGTGCTGAGAGCTTTTGCAAGGGATCTCAAAAATAGCACAAAACATCAGGCATAAACACCATAAATAAGGTGCCTAACTTCAGCAGACACAATCATCATGAAACAGTGCCCATACTCCTTAAAGTTAGGCATGATCTTCCGGTACAATTTCTGATCACTGCAAAAAACAATTGAGAAGAAATCCCAACCAACAGTGAAAAGGTTAAGAGAAGTTCACAGTCTCTTTGATACCATTTTAAGATCCACAGAAGAGAGAAGGATAGAATGGAATCACCGGCAAAATAAAAAACTTACAATAAATGGAGAAAATAATGGTGCTTCCCTAGAGAAACCTGCCAATAACAGCAAAGGTAACACCAAACAGTAGCACTAGAGCTAATCCATAGGAGTGCTAGAGAGAAATAAACCCATGCACGAGAGAGAGAGAGAGAGAGAGAGAGAGAGAGAGAGAGAGAGAGAGAGAGAAATGCCAAGCACAAATGAATGCCAAAGATATGGGTGCCCTTAGGCATAAAACACTTTATAAAAGAATGATTCTTGTAGGCTAAAGAATGATCAAGAAGATCAGAAGATGATGATTTACAAATGATTAATGAGTGTGCACTGTGTACACAACTCAAGAGGTAGGGAGTTCTCCCCAAGAGGTGTTATGGGTGCACATATAATTTGACTTGATTGACCTTAACCATAACCTGGTATTATAATAAAGGATTACATTAATGCTTTAACCAAATCCATCAATGACACAATATCCGTAGCCAATGCGAAGATTACACCATTCTCAACATGTTGGAGGCACTTGAAGACCCAAGAGTTTTGTTAGGAGTTTAAGTTCATGCCAAATACATTATCTACATCTTTTGAATGTAGAATATTTTATGTTGAATGAGGAACTGTCATGATTAATTGTAAGATGATTCAATTCTTTAGGAATGTTCTCTTTGTGATGATAGCTGGTGATAATAAACTTTGTATAATATATCAAAATTTGATATTGCCTGATATCAAATATAAAAGATCTTGAACACATGCAGTCAATTCAATATTTTGTTTGCCCAAATTTATCAAATGGGCAATTCTCTAGTCTTTGTTTAGTGAATTTCCTGAAGTGATATTTATTTATATACCATTTAATAGCAAGAATGCCTTTGCAATAACTAGCACTCAGCTTTTAATTAGAGTTAGAGAATTGATTTTGGTGATTTCGTTGAAGCATAAGATGCAAAGATGACTTGTTTCTCTCTTTATATTTGTAAGGCAAAAATATCAAGCTGGATAAATTAATTGATCGCCTTTTACCTATGAAAAGTTGATTCTAATTGTGCCCGTCTAATCTGAGAGGATAATTTTATGATCAATCCTATAGAAGTCTATGAGAATAATTTAATGACAAAATCATGTGGTTGTCTTTATCTCAGCTTGTTTTTTAATTAAAGGCAATGGAGGCCTTTTAAGGATCACAGTGGATTTTGGAGATATGTTACTCACTAGGAGATGCAAAAACTCACTAGCAAATTGATTCTCCTTGCCTGCTGTGAGTTTAGCCATACTTGCGCATGGTGGGCTGGTCAGTGAGAGTTGAGTAAAGATTATGAGTACCATTCCATGGAATTTGGAAAGAATTGTTGTCTTCTAGTCCATAATATTTTAAAAAACATAGCATTTATTTACTGTGATTGAGATTCCATGAAATATTTTGGTTGTGATGTTTGGATTATTTGGATCGTCTAAGTTGCAAGATTCATTTTCCTATACAATGACCCTTTTTATGACAAATAGAGAAGAACTATGGAAGTTGACATTGTAAAACAAATAGGAAGTATCAATATATGAAATAAAAGAAAAACATAGGGCTTGCCTAGCAGATGGCTGATTAGACTTTGCCACTTGTAAGCAGGATTTGAATGATCTTCTACACAATATTACATCCGACTTCGCACTAAAATTGGATATATCCAACGATGTGAAACTTGGGCCTCTATCCCCTCAGGGGGGTTGAGCTCACTCTTATTTGGTATGTCTTAATGGGGAAGTTGAGAGGTACTATGGTATATTTGAATATTGAATCTTGATCATGCATTCTTGTTTCCCAATTACACAAAGTTATTGAACATTAATATTGCAGTGCATCTATCAAGTATTGCCATTATAAATGACACAAGAATTAGAAACACATGGATACAACTTAGACAGGATTAACATATGCAGTCCTCCTTTATATTTCCTATTACTTGATCAAAATTAGTTTTCCCAACATTGTGTATGTATTTCTTGACAAAGGTGCTGAATGCGCTTCATTGGTTGTAATCATATGCTGTCGAGGAGACATGTAACGATCCTTGTTTGACACATCCTCTGTTTCCACCCCCAATGGATGTTGGGATGGGAGGAAACATCCTTTTATTTTCTGGGGATGACGCCATAGAACATGAAACATTTCGCCCTGTTATCACAGGATTTGTACTCGTGCAAAGACCTCCATAAGATCCCAAATCTTATGTAACTATGGAAGAATCTACTACTGTCACCTACGTAGAGATGTCTTCGTTTTAGTGATGGAAAGAGGTCCACTGCAAGGAAGGCTTCCCTCGTGACCTCAAGGGATCAAATAACAAGATTAGCCAAGCCTACAACCCCCTATCTTGGTCATCTGATGGCTAGGTCTAGGTCTAGAAGAGAGAAGATGTAACACACCCGACCCCTAAGTACCCTTTCTAGGGATGGGGCATAAAAATTTTGCGTACTCTAATCATCTTGAATCATCTTTCCAAGATGATTCATCCTCTTCTACTCGCCCGTAGCTTTCTAACCACTATTACCATGCTCTAATCCAACCGTTGGTTTACAAGTTATGGCCTCCTGAAGTCCTTCGGGCGTTCGTTGGTTGAGGGCCACATGGCACCCACATGGATCATATCTCGTTCGTACCATTTCCAGGTTCCTACCTCCTGCAGGGAAGGTCCATCCACCGTCCAAACCAACGGTGAGACTTAATCCTCATTTAACACACAAGCTAGAGGAGAATTCGACGTTCGGCTCTGAACGCCCCTTTTCTTTTCTGCACGCATGTCCTCCAGAGTCCCAAAGGATTCCAAAATATCGCCACATGGCTCTAGCCTTCCTGCCTTTCGACTCACCCTCGACACTGTGTTCCAAACCTCCAGAGTCTTGAAGTCCCGAACTCCCAAAGTCTCAGAATCTCTCCACGTGGCTTCGACCTTTGGGCCTTTCACCTTACCCACGACGTTGCATCCCAAACTCCTGGAGTCCTAAAGTCCCGAACTCTCGAAGGGTCCACTCTCGCACGGGGTGACGTACTAGAGGTGACAACAATTACCGCTGGGTCCTGAATACTCCTCCCACCACATGGACCAAACAGGTAATTGCCATAGATGACATATGGCAAGGCAGAGAGGACACATGGGTGGGTGACACATGCCACTTTTTAATGGGCATGTACGGTCTGTGAAACGTTCGAATCTAGGTGGCACATGGCACGCTAAATGTGGGTCCACGTCACCCTTGGTGACGTCAGCGTGCCACATTACCCTGGATTGATCGCCTTTCAATTCCTTCAATCTCACGGTCGAGGTGTGTCCACGTAACCCCTGGATCTACGGCCTTCGTTACTTCGTAACTTCGGCGTTCGGGGGATTTGTGGTGTGAATTCATCCTTGCTTCCGGAGTGGTCAACGCCAGGCTGACCTTGGTGTAAATCCAACGGCCAAGAAAGATCTCGAAGGATCCCTAGATCTACGGTTCTCGTTACTTCGCGATGGGTAATTGGGTCAAGGTTTAATGGTGAGGCAGGTCTGTCTGCCATGGTTAGGGAAACCGCCAGGCGCTAGTGAACCTTGTGGGTAACCGTGACCACCAGTTGCCTTCGACCGATTTATAAATGGTCAAGCCGAAACACTCCGGAGCCCCGAACTCCCGGAAGCTAGAAAGCCTCAGCTCCTTTCGGGCCTAGCGTAGGGTTCCCAGACCTTGGTCACATGGGTCCTTTGAAAACTCTTGCGGGCTTACGCGCAATTCCTTTAATCGTAAATGGTTAAGGATATGGGCATGAGCCCCCCGGTCATATGGTGAAGAATCTGAAGGAGGCACCCTCCTTCCATAGGGTCTGAACTTGGAATTCCCGCGAGGGTAGATTCAAGAGGTCGACAAGACTTGAACATTCCAATAAATCCTACCTCGACCCTCTTTTAGGC